>KQ999348.1:23737-43135 GCA_001598015.1 Dorcoceras hygrometricum | reverse complement strand
CACATGCAGCTTATAACAAATTGTCTTTTAGCCCTTCTTTTATTCGAAAATTTTTGTTTATTCCAATTCTCGTAGCCTCATTGGGTTTGGGCGTCACATGTACCAATTTCAGGCTTTTCACTCTTGGCGAACCTTTTTTCAATATTTTGAAGGAAATCTTTTGCTGCAGTGATGTCGCTTGAAATCGTGACCCTAAAGGTTTCTGGAATGACTTTCTTCATGATCATGAGACACATGCGATTCGACCTCTCCCACCTTTCAAACTCCTTCTTTTCATCAGAAGTACTCTTACCAGTAAGGGCGGGAGGACAGTAAACTCTTATCGCAAGGTCCAGATCCATGACTCCGAGAACTATAAGCAGATTCTCTTGCCATGATTTGAAGTTTGAGCCATTTAACAAAGTAATTGAATTTATGTTGGCACTGATATTAGCAGGAATTAAATCTCAACGGGGAACAAAAACAATATTATAATACATGCTCAAAATTATCCATAAAAATCAATAAATTCAAATAATGTAAGTCGCATAACAGAATATCATGCGCTCCATTTATATTTTATCTTTGGACAAAATTATAAAGTTTGCAAGAGATATTCTTGTGTGACAATCAAACACTAATAGTAAATATCATGTCAAATAATAATCTTCCTTTTGGCCGAATTATTTGTGTGACAATCAAACACTAATAGTAAATATCATGTCAAATAATAATCTTCCTTTTGGCCGAATTATTATTCACATAAAATAACCGAATAACTATCATATTTTATCATTACAAAAGTATGTGCAGTCAATCGAATATTAATATTCCTTTGGACCGATTAATGGTCAATAATGATTGACATAACCTTTTATACTTTAAAATAAAATAATTTTCACAAGGTTAGGTCACTTTGGCGACGTCATTGTTTCAATTAATTTATTTTAAAATACATATGATATAACCCTATCATTATTTGAATATAATGAATATAAACTCTATCATGTCATGAAAAAATACAAAAAACTAGGCAATACACATAAAATCTTTAGCACAATAATATTCTCAATTATCGAATTTCGAAAGTTTTTTTTTTATTTGAAAAAACCGAAACCCTAACCCTAATCCTTCGAAAATCCGCCGCCCCCGCCACGCCGTTCCTCCGACCAGATTGACGTCGGCAGGTGGTAGTACATGAAGCGGGACCACCACCGTACCTTGGCCTTTTCTGATCGTCGATGGAGCAGCCTGAATTTTGGTATGGAATTCGTCACTCGCGCACTGTTGTCAGGCGCAACCTTTGGCGACAAAATCCAATCAAATCGCGGCTGTTTCCGACCAATAAACTGAAGGGATAGGGGCGCCGGACGATGGGCAATATTTACCCTCAACCTCCGTCGCCAGACGGTGGCCAAAGGTCGGTCAATTTGCTTGATTTCGACAGCCCTAACCGTTTCCGATTCTTATTTGTTGAAATTTTGGATATGGAAATTGGAAATTTCGATAGCAAAAGAAACACAATTTTCTGATTTCGATTTCAAGCAGCAAAATATCGAATAATCTATACTGAATTCCAATGATCTAACATGAATCGACTCTGATACCACTTGTTGTATAATTAATGATTCATGAATAATTCCAGAATCATTACACATGTTAAAATCATCAGATCTAATAAATGTATCTGTAACCAAATGCGGAAGCATACTGAAGCCATAGTACCGAATTCTTTGAGAACGATATGTTGATCTTCCAGATCTGAGCGTTCTTCGTGAGAGTCCTTTTGCTTCTTTCAGTATTCTTATTCTAGCATTACACATGTTAAAATCATCAGATCTAATAAATGTATCTGTAACCAAATGCGGAAGCATACTGAAGCCATAGTACCGAATTCTTTGAGAACGATATGTTGATCTTCCAGATCTGAGCGTTCTTCGTGAGAGTCCTTTTGCTTCTTTCAGATTCTTATTCTAGTAATGTGATTTAGAATATGGAACGTGATACGTCAGATCTGAGGACCATACTAATATATAAATAATTCTTTGAATTATCTCCTGCAATTTCTATTTTAGCCCATCATTAAAACAGAAATTATAATTTAGGATGTACACATAAAAGGTCAATATCCTATTTGATACATTAAAGCCAATAATCCAAAACCTTAGTTAATCACTTTAATTCGGGTTTAACTTTATTAAATAGCCCACAACATATAACCTATCACATATAAGCCTATATAATTAATTAATCCAACAGTCATTAGTGCTAATTTAAAAACCTTACATAATAATAAACAATGGGAGTGAGCTTAACAATGGAGTGGAGTGGTGTTGGTTCGTCGTTCTCATCCCCGTTCTATTATAAATTTATGATTTTCATCCTCATATTTGTGGTGATCGATTTTGAGGACGGAGATCATCATCTTCGTTTTAATTGTGCAAATAATACATATATTCATACTAAAGGTAGTCTTTTTAAATACGAATGGAAGTTGAGACATAAATAAATTGAATACTTAAACTTGACATGATAGATAAGAATAGAAAATATATTATTTTAAAAGTAATTTGTTATAGTTAAAACAATTTCGGGGTATTAATGTAATTTGACAAAGCAAACGACCATTTGAAGATGGAGTTTAGATGATAAAAGTCTCGGGAAAATTGTCGCTGTTCATCATTCCCAATCCCGAAATTTACCCCGATCGTTTCGTAACCCCTAATCTCTCTTTGGCTTGTTGGAATTGAGGTAATTTCAATTCTTTATGGTTTAATATTATTGTTTTTAAAGACCGGGGGGTTTCTTAGCTGATGGATTGAAGCCTGGGTCTTTCACTTCGTAAATTATTTATCCACGTTAATGACGTTTGTGTGCATCAAGTTGGGGTGTGAATTTAGGACATGACGCGACCTATTGGATTTTTCAGCAGAAAGAGCCCTCGAGCTCGAGGGGTATTATGTACCCTAATTTTGATTTTCATGTTCTACAATGGTGGGATTATGTCAAGAGGTGTATTTTCTGTTGGACTGGATAGGGTCTCACCAATACGCAGAGGAATGGTAGAATTAAGTATGGATTCTTCAGTTAATCTGAATGGGTCTACTTCGGATTATCTAAGTATAAAGAAACCTGAACTCTGCTCTGGATTGGTGGATCACAAGGGCTATAATAGTAGTTGCGAGTTCTTGGAAGCTTACCCTCAGTGCAAGCCAGGAGGGCTTTTAGATTATATGAAGTTTTATTATTGTGATTGTGGCGAAAGTGTGTGGACATATCTCGTGTTGGGTGTTTGGCTTGCTGCATTGTTCTATCTTTTAGGAAACACTGCTGCTGATTACTTCTGTTGTTCATTACAAAAGCTTTCGAGTATATTGAAGTTGTCTCCTACTGTCGCTGGGGTTACTCTGCTGCCTCTAGGAAATGGTGCTCCTGATGTGTTTGCAAGTATTGCGGCGTTTGTTGGGACTGGTGCTGGAGACGTGGGACTTAATAGTGTTCTTGGAGGCGCTGTCTTTGTAACTTGCATCGTTGTTGGGGTTGTTTCCCTTTGTGTAGCCGATCATGATTTTCAGATTGATAGGAAATGCTTTATAAGAGATATAATCTTTTTTATGGTCTCGATTATGGCCCTTTTGTTGATATTGGTTGCTGGGACGGTGAGTGTTGGAACAGCCATTGCTTTTTTATCTATTTATGTGGTGTACGCCATTGTTGTTGCCGCTAATGAGGTTCTCAGAGAACAAGCTCAGAGATTAAAATTGGATGCTGTCACACCTTTGCTTCCTGTCAGGGGAAGTGTATTTTCTCAGGGAACTCATGAGGATGAATCCATGCTTAGCCCGTTGCTTGATCTTGAAACCGACGATGATGGAGCTCAGTCTCATTCATCCCTCCCACAGTGGATGTGGGCCTCCAATGTTGCGATCTATTCAAACCAAGTTTTGAAGATTCCTGATGGCGAAAAATCTCTGTGGGGCTGGAATGATGAAGACTCGGGAATGGAAAACCAGTATTTCTCTTATTCGAAGCTATGTCCTCTGTTGGAGTTGCCTTTAACAGTTCCAAGACGACTCACCATTCCTTTAGTGGAGGAAGAGACATGGTCAAAGTTTTATGCTGTTGGCAGTGCATTGTTGGCACCAGTTCTACTCTCATGTATATGGAGTACACAAGACAATGTGAGTTCTCAAAGTAGAATAATCGGCTATCTTTTGGGTGTTGTAATTGGATGCACATTTGGTATTCTTGCATATAACCACACAAGATCAGATCACCCACCTCAGAAGTTCTTACTACCTTGGGTTCTAGGAGGGTTCTTTATGAGCATTGTCTGGTTCTACATGATTGCAAATGAGCTTGTTGCTCTGCTAGTAGGATTAGGTGTCATTTTGGGTATCAATCCTGCCATCCTTGGTTCGACAGTATTGGCTTGGGGGAACTCGATGGGTGATTTGGTTTCAAATGTAGCGTTGTCGATGAATGGAGGGGATAGCGTGCAGATTGCCATGTCAGGATGCTATGCTGGTCCTATGTTCAATATGCTAATTGGATTGGGCATCTCAATGCTTCTTGCAGCCTGGTCTGCACAACCTGGTTGGTTAAAAATTCCACGAGATATGAGTTTGTATTACACCCTTAGCTTTCTCATGGCAGGACTTATTTGGGCACTCGTCGTGTTGCCAAGGAATGGAATGCGCCCTAACAGGATGCTTGGAGCTGGCCTTATCACAATTTATATGTTATTCCTCTCTTTTAGGGTGGGTACAGCATTGGGTTTGATTTCGTTTGCTGGATTTAGTTTACAAATTGTACAGTAAGCTTTTGAATGATCCTCAAACGTGCCTTAAAATAAAATGAAACACATGGTAAGATATTTTTTTAATAATCTGTCTTGTGTGGAATACTCGTTGCGGTTCTTTTCTTCCTTGCTCTTAGCCAAATAATTTAGGAAACTGGAATATTTGAGTTATATAATTTCTTCGTTTTTTCCTCTTGTTGGACACAAATTCTTTTTCCATCATTTGAGTCCCCGTTTTCGCTCAGTCGGTATGTGGTACCAGCCATGCTTGATAACGAGTCCTATCTATTTCCATGTCATTTTAGCACCACGAGCTCAAATAGAGTGTATTTATCCATGGATTCTAACAATAAACAAGCCTCTTCAACTTTTCCACACTGGTTTTGTTGTCATATAAAAATTGTTGACCTGTGTTTCAAATTTCTGGAAGAGCTTTGCCCATACTGAGAACACTTTTAAACATTTGAAACAAATGACCTTCTCATTCAATGTTGAAACCAAGATTGTGAGTCCCAAGTTTAAAACTAAATTTTGCATAATTAATTTACTATTGTGAATTTAAGTTGCAGTGCACGCACAAACTTCCAATGCAACGTTACTTTAACTGGAACCCTCCCTTACAACTTGCTGTGGTTACTATGCCGACGATGTATTGGACTTTTAATTCTGCACTCAGAATTAACAGAAAAGTCACAGAAATCAATAAATTGATCGGTAACATGATAACATATTTTAAATTTACGGCAGTTTTATCACCATGATGGATGAAGATATCTATACAATGCATAATATATATAATACATGAGCCATAGTTGAGACAAAGTGTCCTGGTGGAATTTTTTTTCATCCAGAAAATGCCCTCCTTTTTTAGCATCTCAGAAACTTATTAAAAATGAGAAAAAGATTGTAAATCTTATTTTATTTTGAAAATGTTTTAACGAGGTAATATTTTAATTCCGAAAATACCCTCCTCTTTCTAGCCTTCTATTTGTTGACCTCTAAGCCGAGTTATCAGCTTAGAGGCTCTCAGTGATAATCTGTTGTCTTGGGTAACAACAGATTAATCTCCTACTCTCCCCTTCTTTCTCAAAATGAAGGATTTCTACTAGAAGATTTGATTGATACAACTTCTTGTATAAACCCGATCCGACATCGACCAACTACAACAACTCCTTACACACTTGGAAATAGACACAGACCGCATCTGTGCCAGAGCAGAAAGAACACAGCTCTAAGCTGGTTTGCTATTATAGCACTCAACGTTCTGTTTATGATTTACAAGGAAATCTCGACACTAGAGAGTGAGTTTACAAAGATTATGTGACACAAAGAATAGATAACAATATGTGAGTGTGTGTCACTAGCTCTGAACTAGTTTAGAATAAAACTCTGTTTGCTTTCGTTGTGCAAACTCGTTAATTCGGCAGTTCGCAAGTTGTGTAATCATTAGGTGTCTTCAACTGATCCGCTTTTCCAATTTATATCATTTGGATACAACGGTAATAAATGTTACCAGTATACACGTCGTATGTAACCAAAGTGAGATAACTGCGGCGTCTTAAATGCTTTTACTCTTCACGTACACCTTCATTAAATGTATTTCCTCTTTTAGCATACTTAACGTCGTCCTTTGCTCAAACCAAATCTCTGTATATCTGGGATTAACTCAAAGTAGTTCCAACGACTACAAATCAATACAGAGAAGTCAAACACTTCACATCAATCTGTACGAAATCTCAAAGTATTCTGAAATCTATTTTGCTAAGTTGTCTTCACTCATCTGGTTTCCCGGTCTGATCTGTGCATTGAACTTCTCTAATCCGGTTCAAGCTGTTCTGCTTCTAATCTGCTTTGTACTAAACCATATTGTAATCTTTGTTCAATTTCTGACTCCTTCTATAGAAATACAAGCCTTCCTGATTGCATCCATCTCTTCTAAAAGAACTGGCTTGTCCTTCACTAACGCAATCCCTGAATTATCTTGCTCTGAGCTGTTTCCTCAACCGTTCGAATACAAATTGTTCTATCCCTTCCGTTTCGATATACTCTGCTCTTCCAAACTGATCTAAACTCAATCTGCTCTTCTTTCAACTGATAACCTGTTAGATACTTGTTCCGTTCTTCCGAGCTGCTTTGTCTTTAATCAGCTTAACTGAGATCCCTGAGCTGGTTTGTCCTTAACCAGCTTAGCTCTTGTCCTTAACCAGCTTAGCTCTTGTCCATAATCAACGCAGTAAACGTCGTCTTGATCTGGTTGATAAATCCTTGAGCTGATTTAATAAATCTTATTGTTTTCACCAAAACTTATAAATTATCCAATACTTTATCTACAAAATATTCCGAGGAGATAATCCTAGAGGGATCAGCCAGGTGAATCGATCCATTAATGTATAGTCGTCTTCTGCCAAATCCTGTAAAGATGAGTTTTGATTTGCTTAAGTTCTAGTCTAGTAATAAATTTCTGATTTCTTGCCCCGTTCATATTTATTTCTTTTTTTTTTTTTGAATAATCATAAAAATAAAATCACTGCCTCAAATTCTTATTACATGCAAACATAGATTGGGACTGCCTAGGACTCAGACTAGAAATCCACGTTCCTCGGGTAAATATGACGAATTCATTTAACCCCAGAGAGACTCTCTATTAAAGGAAATTTCCAAATGAGAATGATTTATTCCAGACCCGAAGATCACGAATGACTGCCATATCTCCTCTCTCCTTGGGCATGATGTAGCCAAAATATGTCGGAACTACGAGAATCCAGGGGAAAAATGAGAGCTAGCTTACCTTTGAAATGAAAATATCTATATATATCAGTTGTCAGATTGAAAAGCGTCCGAATTAATTCGGGGATGTTTCATGAATATTATTCAGTACACAGCTTGTGTCCCAGAAAATGAAAAGGGAGGACCAGTAGATATAAAGCTGTCTATTATTACAAATTCTTGTATGCAAGGTGTCATATCATTGCATGCATACTTTATTCGATTATTATATTGTTTCTAAATTCATGAAACAGCACTTCTAGCTAGTTATTCTCATTGTCTTTGGTCTCTGAGCCGTCACTCTCAAAGTTTGTTCCCTCTGAACTCCATTGGCTCCTTTCATCCATGTTTGGCACCACTGCGTTCTGCCGTATACATAATACAACATACATGTTATCAGTATTATATATATATATATATATATATATATAGGCCCGATAATATGGGCGCCCACAATGGGCGCCTGTGTGGGCGCCTGGAGATGCTTAGCCGAACATCTTAACAATTTCATAAGATGTTCGACTGAGCATCTCCAGGCGTCCACACAGACGTCATTATGGGCGTCCATGATATCAAGTTTTTATATATATATATATATATATATATACACACGAAAGAAGCCATGCAAATGATGGGGTGGGGCCCACATCCAAGAGCCTGTATAATGAGTTTTATTGCTTAATATCTGTGTTGGATGCATACATATATATATATAGAGGATTACTGTTGTTTCACTTTTTGAGTATATTTAGTTGAAACCTGGTGGGCCGGGTAAGCATGGTCCATGTGACAGGGGACGACGGCCTTAGGATTCATCACAGATCCTTGTGGCATGCCAGAGAAATTCTGGTACAGGCAGTCCATATCTGGAAAGGAAAAGAAGTCATCAGATGGCTGCCTCCTGCCGCCACCAGGCTGCTGCGGATGCTCGTATGCTGCTGGTGGAGGTCTCATTGTCCCATTCTCAGTCTTATCCGAGGCCTCGTTTTCAGAGCCCGATCTCGGCTCAGGCTGTGGCTTGACCAGCAGAGGCATCGACCCGAATCGCCTTGGCTTGTAGTTGGACATATTGATATCAATAGACGCTTGAGGAGAGCTCTGTTGGGACTTCCTTTCATCCGGTGATCGCCAATTGTCATTCCGACATTTCTAGGAGGAAAAATTAGATGGTTCGGTCACCGTGCATGGCGGATTCACAACGTATATACAAAGCTATTTCCAAATGAAAGGAACAGACCTGGAGATGACTAGCAACCTGCATTCTTGTCAAACCAGGTGTATCCATCAGATCAAGAATCTCCTTCGGAAAGCATCCTACGCATTGAAATATATTAATTTACGACTCGAGGCGAATATTAACATATATAGATCTTCACCTATATAAAGAAACAAAAAAGGAGTCGAAATTAAAGACTGGCATGGATATAAGAGGCTTACTTCCTTCACCAAGCTGCCTAACAGCATTCATAAACTTTGCATGAAGCTCCTGAGTCCACTCCGTGCAAACCTTTCTCCTAACCTTATGATTCCCGCTCATATGATTCTGCGAACCATACCCGTCGTCCTCGCGCCAACCACCGTTTGGCCCCATTAATTTCTTCTTACCTAGTTTGCCCTTATGATTGTTCATCATCATCATCATGTTGTTGTTGTTGCCTCCATAGTTACAGTTGTGACCGTTGTAATCTTCGCCGTTGTAGATTTCGGCGCCTCTTGCACTGAAATTAGCCGCGGCTGCCATTTCTTGAAATCGCTCTTTCTCGCGAACAATTCGGGTCCTTTCCTTGAGAACATATTGCCACAGGCACCTCAGGATCTCAAGTGTTGCCGGTTTCTTGATGAAAAGGAAAGCACCGTTTTCCAGGGCTCTCATGGCCATGAAGGAGTTATCATCCGCGGACATTACTAATTAAAATTATCAAAAGGAAAATTAGTGAAACAAAATGAGATTATAGATCACTAACGTTAAAATTTAAAAGAGCTAGCTTGGAATGCATCAATGTCTTTTGTTTATATATATATATATATACACGGATTTGACATCCTGCACAATCCACTTCCCTGATTACTACGTGCCACCATGTGATTGGACCGACATTTTAAGTTCAACATTTTTGTCATGTTTTTTAAATTCGGATCAATCATATGCTGTCACGTGATAGTTGGGGAAGGAGGTGGGGAAGTTGGGTGTGAATCTTACAAATGACTGGTAAATCCATGCTGACGGCGAGTTGGAGTAGCTTGAATCCATGGAGGTCCGGCGAGTTGACATTAGCCATCACAATGTCGAATTTGACCTTTCCGCTTGAGATCAATGATATAGCAGCAGAAGCAAGTTCCACAAATGTGACTGAAACAAGAAAGGCAGATTCATGAGTTATATCGAGTGCATGTTACTTGGTAGGTTACTCGATGGATAAGAGGCAAACCTATGTATTTAAGTACCGGTGCTCCTATTAAAATATTAAATATTTTATTCATTATGAGAAAATTTAATTTATGTCTCATATGTTTGTCTGTAGCTATTTATTAAATTATTAAAATTGCCAAAAATTCAAAAAACATAAGACTACTACTAAAATTTGATAAAAATAGAGAAGCACAGTCACAAACAACAATACCTTATTCGTTACAATGGAACGACTAAGAAATGTCAATACATTAGTATGTGTAATCAATGCATAGTTTTTTACACACGACATATATTTGGATAGACGGAAAATTCGTTATGATCACGTTACCAAACGAAAAATTCGTTATGAACAAATTATCCATCGTTACCCATCGATAGATACCAAAGACCTAGATCTTGCCCGCAGTACTGGATCCAATCATGGGATCCAATCATGGGATCCAATCACGGGATCTATCTCATGTAGTCAGATACTAGTCATATCGAATCACCCAGAAGTGGATTTTTTTTTTCTTCCATGCACTCACACACACACAAAATTTTTCACCAGATGCATGTTCATCCAAACATATTAGGCGCCAATGTGTGTCCACACACACACACACATATATATATATAAAGTGTACCTCGGTATGAACACATTTCCAGCATTTTAGCAGTGTTCATTAGTGACTCAGTGTCATGATCCACAACCAATACATGAATCTCATGGACAACTCCATGGAATGAAGCCATTGAAGCGCTTATTCCTTCGTTTCCCCAAACGCCACCAAAATCCCACATAGTCATGATGGTCCACGGTATAAATTCTCTACACACATGAAGAAAAGTAAACATATAAGCCAGACATAAATCTAAATCACACACACTGAAAAAATCTAGTCATTAGAATCATATCTTCTCTTGATGATTAAAAAGTTATATTAAATCATTAGTTCTATTAAAGACATGTTCTTCTTATAATTGGTTCGCCGCGACATCCTTGTCACAAAATTCATGACTTCAAGTGAGTTATGAAACGAAAAAATGGAGTAAAATCAAATTCAAAGAGAAGGTAGTGTACATTGAGTACCCAATTAGTGATGCAAAATTTTACAGTGGTGAGGATAGAAAATTGATGGGATGTATTTATAGAGGCAATGGTTATGTGTGTGTGGTGTTGCCCCTCACTGTACATTGTGCAATGGGTGTATTTGACTTTGGACAGATTACGAATTTCAATAATCTACTTTCCTTACAACCTCTCAATTTCTTTTTCGAGAAAAATACAAATAATTTAGTATTTGTATAAAACGAATGGAGTGTCTGACCATACTCCAGTCAACATTATACAATACATAGGAAGTCCTTAAATGCTCTTATTTATTTTTGTTACTTATTGTTGGTGTCAAGATTATGTGCTACTTATTACATAATCTCATGCCCGTGAGGAGACACGTGTCAAGAGTCAACCCTAGACAATTACCATAATAAATAAAAGAATAATAATTGCACTCACTCACCTGTACTGAATGCGTTTGCATTTGAAACCTGCTAGTGTCGAATAGACGAAGAAGGTAGGAAAATCGATTATATATTACTCGTACTAGTTCATACAAGAAATCATATTAATTAAGTTTTATTTCACTGACTTGTTCGATTTTAATATTGTATACTAAGTTTTGTTACTCTGGTTTTGATACATAAAATTTAATTTGCAACCGTTTGATCATTGTCAGAAAATATTTTTTTGACACTGGAATATGTGATATAGGATCAAGAGATGTCAATGTGACATTAGATATGGTTTATATATCCGACGTCACGTTAATAATTTGCCCGAAATAACCCAAGATTAATATTATAAAAGATCAATTTTTCCGTATATGTTTTTTCCTGTATATAATCCAAATTAAATATAAATTACAGTGCAATCGAAAACTGAGATTTAAGTCTCTAAGATTATTGTTTAAACCGCTTATCTGATGTGAGTTAATAGGATAATGCATGGAGTAATGTCATCACGCCAAGTCAATCCAAATGGCATCATATAGTATTAAATTCTCTTATTTAATTGTGTGTTAGTAAGATGATGATTAGTAAGAAAAAGAATAAGGGTAAATTGTACAAAACTCTCCGTGGAAAGTAAATATATATTTAACTCCCTATTGTAAAAAAAAAAATCAATTCATAAACCCCCTAAAAAATGAATATGATTTTTAACCCCATTTATTACATATAATTAATTTTTCATCAAATTTGTACAAAAATTCAAAAATCTAATTAAATAATCAAAGATCAATTATCTTCTATTTTATCTTTTAGTCAAGCTGGAACATTTAAATGTTATTTTTTTAGATCATTTTATCGTGTAGAGTTGCTGAAGTTTTTTACATTTTAACTGTAAAAACATTTGTTGTATCGTTTAATGAAAATTCTGTACATTTCAAACATGTAGAATGTAGATTACACGTTGTCGGAAGATTTAAAATCACGTGCGTTTTGGAATTATGAGATTCTTTCCTAGGGTTTGCCTATTTATTGTTCACAATGGGTTAAACCCTTTCTAAATTTCACAAGAATTGTTTACAGTTTTATCTAAAAATTAATAACGATGACGACTGCTATTATCAGGAGCCTTTAGGTTTGTTTCACTTGTTAAATTTTTATTGTGACATATTTAGCAAATATAGTTGATTATTTAAAAATTTCCAAATTAATTAATATGGATAATATTTTACGTTTAATCTTTCTGAATTCTAAAGACACTTTCATTTACTTAAACAAAATAAATGTGTATGTAAATATTCCCCATAGTAAATATCTATATAATTTCCTCATATTTGTCTAAACTTGACATTGACACACTTATGAAAATACGTTTACTCTCACTCGATAATTTTATATATCCCACAATTACCATCACTTATTCATAAAACTAATGAGTATTTATGTTAACAAATTAATTTAGGAAATTACATAATATAAGTTTAAAATAAAATTAAACCAAACCACAATTTTTATTTTGATTTTTGAATGTTATAAACTCAAAATATTTGGTATACACGACTAATTTAAAAACTAATCCTTAAACAAAGCAAAAGGATATATTAGTTCACTTTCACTTTCTTATTTGCTTTTATTTTAACTTTTGAAAGATATTTATGTTGGATTAAGTGCAAATTGGTGAAAGTAGTATTGAGATGGGTGATTTTTTAGGGAAACTCTCGTACGTCAAAATACTGACGTTGCGCCGTTTGATCTGGTTGGCTAGGTGCGCCACAAAAGAATGATCATAAATCACGGGTAATATTATCTCTACTGGAGACAGGACAAGCGGCAGGAGAATGGAAGACTGTTCTCTAAGGATATGAGACATCACCAGTGTTAAACACGCAACTCCACGAACTCATAGTCCTAAAAGCCCCAGCCCGAATTATGTGTTGCCACATGTATAAAAAATAAAATTGCACATTGACTAACAACTATAATTTTTAGTTTAGTGGTATGCGCTTTATCGTAACTTTTTATTTAAACATATTAAAAGTAACTAAATGGAACCTATTTTTTAAAATATTAGGGTAACTGTTGAACTGATATATATTTCCAATTTGATGGTTAAATATGTAATTATAATATTGATACAAATGAAATATATGACAATATAATAATAATTCTATAATTTTTTCAAAAACATGGTTTAATTTAGCTCATTCTAAATATGTTTTGAGTAAGAATTCTAAATTAAAAAAATATTCTTTTGTTAGCAATTGTATTTTTAAATTAATCAAGAATATCATATTATTTTGTGCTTTAACATTCAAAAATTAATAAAAATTCCTTCTTTGGTTTAACCCAAAAGTTTGACGTTCGTAGCTTGAACAGTAGATATCAAACTAACCCATATTTCATCGTTCTATCACCATATTCGGCTTGATCGCACGGTAGCTAGTGGCCATCACATAGGACAATGGAAGAGTCATAAGTGGATGTGTAAATGCAGGAAGGTACCAGACTACCAGCAAGTGGCTGAGGTAGGGGACGGGGAATTCTCATAATGGATTTAGATTTAGCGAGCGGTTCTCATTCGTAATGATAAACTAGGATGAGCTTCGGGATCTCCTCTAGTTCTTACGTCCAAGTATACTTTTTAACTCTCCACCGTCATCAGAACCTTTGAGCTAACAGCAAGATATATTAACAAGTTCAATAGCCAGCCTATCTCGTAGTTGCACACTTACGAGCATATCTTAGTTCCATATTATCATCTAATTAGCCTATTTTTCATAATTTTATTTGAAAAAATATGATATTTGAATGATCCTAAAGGAATTTGTCACCAACTTCTGATATGGTCATGTTGTGGTCAATACTTTAACCCAACAAATTTATTTTATCTTATTTTTATTTTAAAAATGAATACTTGCTCTAAGAAATATATATCTTTCTACATTGTTAGGAGGAAGATTCACGAAATGATTATTTTTTATGGGCCCAATTTCATAAGTAACTCACCCCATAAATAAGATGCTCAAGATTCATTTGAAAAGTTAACCAAGTTCCAACAAAGATTTTTTCCAAAATAATCTCCAGGACACGGAAAACAAAATCAAACAAGAAATTTCGGATGACAGGAATTTGGAGAGGTCTTCTTAGTGTAGGGCTGCGTGATTCTCTTAAGAAGAAGGTGGCACGATTTGCTTTTCTTTCTTGCGGCGTTTGAAAGTTGTCTGGGCATATCGCACGACTTCATTTTGGGCTTCAACAAGAATATAGGCATATTTTCCAGTCGAGCAAACTTCCTCATCAGGAGCTAATTCATAATCAATTCTTAAAAATGCAGAATGTATTGCAAACACCCCCGATAGAAAGCAAGGATGAGTCATCAACAGTAATCTTGGAAAAAATCGTGAGAGATTATATAAAAATTCAAAAAAAATACTGGAGAATGATCAATTATTTCATGATTTGCAGCTCCCACAAAAGGTTTCCCATTGATTATCAACAATCAATAAAACTTACAAATGAGGATGAAACGGTGTACAAATCTTGCACAAAACTCAGAGTTACATCCTCTGATACATCGAGCATTATGCACTACATTGTCCTATTACAAAACATATGCTGTGAAGATCTGGGTCACCCTTAAGAAACTGGTAAGTGTGGCCCCGCGCATATTTTTATGGATTAGCAGCCATCATTCAAACAAGTGCATAAAACATGTAAGAAGCCAGAACCAATTAGCAAGGGTACGAGTAGAAGTGTAAAAAGCACCAATTCATAGGATAAATTAGAACCAAGGTAAATTGTATACAAACACAAATACACATTGCAGTGCCCTGAGAAAAAGTGATATTATACACATCTTCAATATCAATCCATGAGCTATGTTCACCAACAAAAGAAATGAATCAAACAATGGAATATCAACAAAAATATTGTCAATTTGTCAGCCAAGAGTTACCAATTTCCAAACTTGTATCAAGACTCAACACCAAAATTTTAGGGATCTCCGATTCTCATGAAGCATCGTCTGATGTGGCCAAAATTCTCCAAGTAACAAACGTCATGCGATCAATGAAGTAAACTGTGGAGTCTGGACAAGAAAATGTACTGTAAGGGTTAAAAAATTTCAGATGGTGAGATTTGGTATGGAGATGGATACATTATTATTTTTCCGTCAATACTCAATAGCCCTTTTCGGCCTTCAAGAGTTGCCTTCGACTGATTAACAAGAATGCCACCACGCACACCTGCAGGATTCCTGCAACCACTACAAACATCAACCCGATTTTCTCCCCCGTGTTGAGATTATCTTTCCTCTGTGGCGGGCTCAAGTTCCTCTGGGATTTATCGTGGTTTTCATGGTTGTTGTCTTCCAAGGTTGCATCGGGCGGTGAGTTAGGAGATGGTCGCGGAGGTGGTGGTGTTTGAGATTGTGGAGGAGAAAATGAAAAGGGAGGTGGTGGAGGCGGAGGAGGAGGCAAAGGTGGAGATGGAGGTGGGGGAGAAGGAGGCGGTGGTGGAGACGGAGGTGGAGGCGGTGGTGGAGGTGGAGGTGGAGGTGGAGGTGGAGGTGGAGGCGGAGGCGGAGGCGGAGGTGGAGGGGGCGGTGGTGGTGGAGGTGGTGGTGGCGAGATTCCACGCGGGGGGTTCAGAAATTGTTGGGATTCCACAACGTTCGTAAAAGAACAAAAGAAAAGCCCCAAAAATACAAAGAACAAAGTCAACAATGGCGACTCCATGCAATCAATCAACGTCAATCTTATGTTTTTCTGATAAAGAATGGCTCTTTACGCCCAATTCGCATCGGAGCACACTTCAAATTATCTTCCGAATCGCGAAATAGTAAAAAGAATGGGTCAATTCTAGGGTTTGAAACTAGAAGTCAGATTAATTTTGTTCTCTAAAATTTCACGTGATCTCAAAGAATTAACATAAATTGTCCAAAACCTGGTCCCCGAACGTCGCTTTCATCTTCAAATTGTGGAACAAATTTTCTGCAGGAGAGTTAGAGCATCATAACGCGAACACGTCGAAGACCAGGGCCCCGACAATTCGTAATTGGATTGGAATGGGGCTCCTTAATTTCATGAGG
Source organism: Dorcoceras hygrometricum (assembly GCA_001598015.1). Taxonomy (NCBI): domain Eukaryota; kingdom Viridiplantae; phylum Streptophyta; class Magnoliopsida; order Lamiales; family Gesneriaceae; genus Dorcoceras; species Dorcoceras hygrometricum. The sequence continues at coordinate 26,599 of KQ999348.1, read as the reverse complement.
TTTCAAGAATTAACATAGAGGATCTAGATTCTAATCCGCAGACACCGATTACTTCTCAAAATCACAAGAACCTAATTTATCAACAAGAGTAGAAATGTACATCGACAAACCGGTTCAAATTCAAAATTGAGGCTAGATTTGAGAAATTTTCTTCCCTTCTTCCTCGCTCAGATTTTTGCTCGTCGTAATCAATTCTCAGTTACTGATCGAGAGAGAGGGAGAGTGGGAGAGAGATCAATGGAGGAATACGATTGTTTTTGTTAATTGTTTTTTTTTCTACAGCTGTTCTTATTTTTTTTTAATTTTCTTTTTACGCCTCGGGTGGCGTTGTTAAATTATATGACCATTTAAAATGATTTTATCGATACATATATATTGTGATTGTAATTTAGAAGTAATCCGAATTGATATTGAAATTGAATGATTACAGGAATCTATCAATTTGATATACCACATATCGGCTTGTTATATAAATCATTTTCATTCATGTCTTTGCTTACCCACATATATCATTCGATTTGAAAATATGTATGGATTAAGAAGTCATGACCTATACAAGAGGTTAGGCCTTTAATGAGCTAATTTTTCATCCGCGAGCCACCTGAGGTGCGTTTTAAGAAGATGTTGCGATCATCATGCCTCTTGAAAAGTCCAGCATGCTCATGATAGATCTTGACATATCGAGGTGGTAATCACGCCTAGGAGGTGCCCTACGTGCAGACGCGGATAAGCCAGTAATTCTCGGAATTAGATACACCAGTATCACAAGCCATATAAATCGCTCACATTTACCGTCTAACGACTCTATGAAAATTCAGGTACACTTCACTTCACAATCACTTCGTAAGCTCATTTTTCCAGCATATACTGTTGCCTATTATTTCTCCCGACCACCCGACCGATTTAACGGGGGTTTCCGTTGAAAATATCCCGTTACCCTTTAATGTTTGATAGTGAATACAGGTCATGTAATGACCAGATATTTTAGAAGCCACAAACTAGAAAGATATGAGATTGAGCCATTGAGGGATTACAATGCTATTTTATTCGACTCTTGATTAATCGAGTTTCAGATTTTATCTTTGTATTGTTTAGCTTTTTATCATTTAAGAGCTAAATTCCAGATAGAAGGAATGCAATTACAGTAGATGTCTAAACAATTCCTACGAGCCAATCGAATCCTTTGTTTTAACTAAAACTGTTCGGTTTTCATATGCATTATTTGGTTTAAAACAGAGCACGCTTCTTTTAGAATTTGGCATATTGAATTGAATGCGTTTCTTTCTTAGGCATTTACAAATCATATAAATAGGATCTTAAGCTGCTTCATGCATCATTACTTTCAAAAATCAAATCATATAAAGCGGTGCTACTATTTCATGTTCAGCTGTTGTATATTTTATTGTTCAGCAGCTGATAGTTCGTTCGTCAATTGATAGTTGTTCATCAGCTATTAGTATTCAGCAGATGCATTCATTTTGATATTTAGCAGTTGCTTTATTGTTTTAAATACAGTTCATTGCGACTGGTTGTAGAGACTGGTTGTAGCGATTAGTTCTTAAGTTTTCTTCAGAAATTCCATCTAAGTAGCTTACAAGTAGCTTATTCGATCATTTCCTGAAATTTCTTCAGATATTTTGAATTCTTCAGACAAAGGTAACCTTCGTAGTTCATGGTTATCTACATGTTAAGTATGAGAGCTGGTTTTTATACCACTGCTGCTATTGCTTTGTCGAAAATATTCTAAGTATAGATTTCAGTTGTTGTATTGTTTGAGTTCAGTAGTTGCGATCAGCAGTCGCACTATTTCATGTTCAGCTGTTGTATATTTTATTGTTCAGCAGCTGATAGTTCGTTCGTCAATTGATAGTTGTTCATCAGCTATTAGTATTCAGCAGATGCATTTCATTTTTGATATTTAGCAGTTGCTTTATTGTTTTAAATACAGTTCATTGCGACTGGTTGTAGAGACTGGTTGTAGCGACTGGTTGTGGCGACTGGTTGTAGCGACTGGTTGTAGTGACTGGTTTAAGTGCTAACGACATCGTTTCACTTTGCATTTGTTTAAAGACCTCGCGACTGGATTCTTGTCTTGCGACTGATTCCTATTCGTTGCGACTGGTACTGTTCATTCAGCTGGTATTAGTCTTGCGACTGGTACTGTTCATTCTTCGTTTTCTTCAACAGATAACGAAATTTCAAAATTAGATTCCTTATTCAATTCAAATGAATCTTTCGACTTATCTGACAGATTCAACTAGCTAATTTATTCAGTTTTCATTTTCGCAAGCTTTATAGAGAAATCCTTTACAGTTTCAGAACATCATTAGACAAGAGAAAACCAGTAATTCGTGCAAGAGAGAAAGAAAACAGATTTTTAGAAAGAAAAGAAAGAGCAGAACGATGTTTTACAAAATGTTTTAAGTTATGACAACTAGGAGGGTCCCCAGAAGAAGGGTGAGTGTGCGGCTGACGAACCGTATGCCCTTTCACCAGAGGAAGGATCAGGTGTATAGGTCGACGGATCTATATATCCCTTCACCATGAGCCATAGTGCTAGAAACTGATATCAGGAGTTTGATCAAGCGAATTGGACCAAAAATGTTTAAAAGGGTTGTCATAATTTCAGAAGAGCGCAAATGTGATTTTAGTCACAGCTCCAGAATATGTTTAAAGAAAATGTTTTCAGAATTTGATTATGTGTTATGCTTTCAGTTCTTTCAGAATTCTCAGATATAGATATATATTATTGAGCTTGTTCATTTCAAAGCGTGTTCAGATTTAAGTATGTATTCAGCTTCCAGATTCAGTTCTATTGCATGATTTTGCTATTCCAGATTTACCTGCTGAGCCTTCGGCTCA
>KQ999348.1:0-20780 GCA_001598015.1 Dorcoceras hygrometricum | reverse complement strand
ATACTAGGATAAAAATCCTATCTAAAAGCCCGATCTACTCGGCACCCTACTATCAACTCCGGTTGGTATTTACAAGCCCGACCAGCTCGTCACACTAAGAAAACCTACTCGGATCCCGAAGAGAAACGCAACAGTCTTCAACTTCACTACTTCGTTTCGACTAAAAAGGGGAGATACTATTGATACCAGGGTAAGAAAACCTACTCGGGACCCGAGGAAATACTAGGATAAAAATCCTATCTAAAAGCCCGATCTACTCGGCACCCTACTATCAACTCCGGTTGGTATTTACAAGCCCGACCAGCTCGTCACACTAAGAAAACCTACTCGGGTCCCGAGGAGAAACGCAACAGTCTTCAACTTCACTACTTCGTTTCGACTAAAAAGGGGAGATACTATTGATACCAGGGTAAGAAAACCTACTCGGGACCCGAGGAAAGAGCTGCTCTTAAAAAACGCCACTGGTAACCCTCCATCTTGGTTCCACCCCGTCACCTCGATCCTCGGGAGAATGTCATCTCTACTCTGGTCGAGAACATGTGATCTCTACTCTGGTCGGGAACCTGTGATCTCTACTCTGGTCGGGAACCTGTCATCTCTGGCCTACTCAGGAACCTGTCATCTCTACTCTGGTCGGGAACCTGTGATCTCTACTCTGGTCGGGAACCTGTCATCTCTACTCTACTCAGGAACCTGTCATCTCTACTCTGGTCGGGAACCTGTCATCTCTGGCCTACTCTGGAACCTGTCATCTCTACTCTGGTCGAAAACCTGTGATCTCTACTCTGGTCGGGAACCTGTCATCTCAGCAACTTGGCCCTCTTGTATAACTCATGATTAGTGTACTGACAAAGCTGCAAGACTCATCCCTGCGTACAGGTGGTAGGGTAGCGTACACGCAAGGGCTGCTCTGCCCATCCCTGCTCATGATTATTCAGGTAGTACAACACGCAACACATTTCCTCGCCTATAAATACCCAAGTATTCTCTCATTTTCAGGGTACATTCAGCAGACTCATTCTCTGCACTACATATCTCCTCATCCTGCTAGGACAAATCTCCTCATCCTGCTAGGACAAGCCTCCTCATCCTGCTAGAAAAAGTCTCCTCATCCTGCTAGGACAAACATTCTCATCCTCCAGACCTCCAGCCTTCAGCTCTCCTCGGGTGGCGATGTGTAACTCTCTGGTCGAGAACCGACGACGATTTTGAGATCGCATCATATTCATTTAATTTATATGAAGTAAGTTATAATCAGTCGAAAATGGGAGAATATTATAGTTTTAAGACGTAAAAAAAAGTCGAAATGGGAGAATATTATAGTTCTAAGACAGTAGGAAGACTTAAAACAAAAAAAAATGTTGGGTTGAAGAAAGAAAGGCAACAAATGAATGAAGGACAGATCGCCCCTCACACACGCACTGGCACAAATGGTCTTCTTCCATAATTAATCGTCAAATTAATGAAATCCTCTCTACTTTTCCGTTTTGTTCATTACTATTTCAGGGCCTATGTTAAATCCCACTACAATTGAGATTCATTTTTTATTCTAACAATTTGCTTGGATGATCAAAATCAAAAGAGAAAGGTGAATTAAAGGTAAAACAGAGAAAATCCCAAGGCTCGCAGGGTTGCTGGATTCTTGGTATTACTCGATATCCTGTTGATTTTTCGAGGTTTTGCACGGAATTCCCGTTTGTTTGATCCAAATTGCAGTACGAGTTGGTGTTTCCTGATTATTTATTCAGTGTCTAAGCTTACAAATTTTTATTTTAAAATATCTAATTGTGTAAAATTTGAAGATATTCTAGTTTATATGATCATTTCACGTTTATTATTCTAGATAGAGTGATACTTTGGATTTTGGAAGAATTTTATTGATGCTCTTTTTTTTTGATAAGTTCTTTTAAAAAACAAATTGAGCTTTTTCTTGGTTCTTTAGTTTGTTTCACAGACAACTAAAAATTGAATCCTTTTGCAGTGATCTGAATTACCTTACAACGGTGGAAAGAGTGAGCCACAGGTGATGGAAGACGAACTATTTTCAGGCGTTGTCAACAATGGTGTAGAGATCGAGGGCAAGGTTCTTCAGACGTTTCAGAAAAACTTCGTGCAGGTCCAGAACATTTTGGACCAAAACCGGCTGTTGATAAACGAGATCAACCAGAATCAAGAAGCCAAGGTCGCCGACGAGTTGACACGAAATGTGGGATTGATCAGAGAGCTCAATAACAATATAAAACGGGTTGTTGATCTTTATGCCAATCTTTCCGACTCATTCACTAAATCAATGGACGCTTGTTCGGAGGGAGAGTCGGCTGGGATGACCAGATCGGATGGAAGAGTCGGGCAGAAGAGGATTCGGTCCAGCAATTGATTCAGCGTTCTTGGTTTTGGTACATTCTTGGATGTTGTAACTCGAGTTCTTGGTGAAAATGGCAGAAACTTGATTAATGAAGAGAATGATTAATACAGTTTGCCGTTGTAGTTGATGCAACTTAATGGAACAGAGCATTCTTCTGTTCCCAGATTGGAATCAGGATAATGGTTCAAGATTCAAAGTTTATTACGTAATCCTTCTTAAATCAACTTTCATTAAGCAGATATGATAAATTCCCCCAAGCTATCTCGGTGGAGACATATCTATAGATGCACCTCTTTCATAACAAATTTGTGGTGTATTTGCACTTCTAGAGAGAAATTGTTTAGAATAGCAACACTGTTCTAGAAAGACTTCATAAATAGAATATTATTAGGAATAAATGATGCATACATATCTATATTCATTTGGAGAACAAATTTCGGGCATGCTCATCGGATTCGTATCCCAAAACAAATCTGCTGTCATCAGAAGAGTACTTGCCCTCCAACCCGAGGTCGTAGTTAGAATCGACCTTAATCTTCAATCGGCTTCAACCTTGTATTCACATACACTTACTCCTGTGATTTGTTCATCAAAGTAGCAAAGCGATTTTGCCAACTGGAAACGTTCTCTGTGCCATTAACCACCTGTTTATGTGGCGAATGACATTTTGATTAGACTAACACAGTTGCACAAATAGAACCAAACAAATTCAAGTGCAAGTTGCATCAGTCACAATAATAGCTTTCGACATACCAGTATCGGTCCTAAATAAAAGAGAAAATATAAACTACTTACCTCAAAAATCAATCCTTTTTGTGGGACATTATCGAGGGCTTCTACACATATGAACGCGGCATCTTCTTTGCTCAGGGTTCCTTTCACTGCACTGCCCTGTCACATATAGATTTAGAGGATCAAGACGAAACTCTTTTTAAAGAATACAAGTAAGATCCTTTCAGAAGTCACTTTTTAAATCTTGTCAAGTAATGGAGAAGATTTAAGTGTTCAAGAAAGGCTTAAGGTCAGCCAGAAAAATCCTATAACACGACAATTTATAATCTGATGTACTGGGAGAAAAACATTGTGGAAGTCGAGAAACCTTGTGGAAGTCGAAACATGAACATTGGTTATAACTTGCGACAGAAAAAAGTATTGATCAATCAAAGAATGGGTTTATAGACCTGCTTTGTTTTAGATTTCTCCCGAAAGCAATACTGTACCTCTTCAAAGCTGAAACCTTGCTTTCCTCCAGGAGTATTCTTTAGGACTCCGGTTCTGATTATTGTGTAGGGAACTCCACAAGCCTTTGCAACACTTTCATCTTGCTCAGCTTGTTTCTTCGCATTGCTATTAATGGCTGCTTGAATTCCAGTCCTATCCCTATAGAGAGGCAACTGAAAATTTCACGGACTTACAACATCCAAAATATGTTAGCTGACATGGCTGTGTCAATTATTTGATGATGACATGAAGATACCTGAGATAACAAGATCACATGCTCTACACCTGTCCAGCTCTCTATGTTACATAAGAATCCTTCCTAAAGAAAGAAGGGCGTGGGCGTAAAGACTTATGTTAAAGAATCAACATAATTCTCAAACATAGATTCCGATACATACATTAGGACAGATCAATGCACGAACACCTCTTAGAGCTTTTTTCAGAAATGTCTTATCCTTGGCATCTCCAACCATAGCCTTCAAACCAATGCCAATCACACAAGAATCAGGGGAAATTGACGTAACAATAGAAACGCCAGAAGCCATCTAAATATTGTTTGAATGTTATGGAGGTATGAACCTCAACATAAGTGCCAAATGCTTCCATGGCAACTCGCTTATCCTTCACTAGAGTTTTTACTCGAACCCTTTTGACAATGAGTGACAGGATGACCATCTGTAGAAGTAAGAAACCATGAACCATAGATTCAAGAAACTATATTAGGTTGCTCAGGTAAAAATGCTCGCGAAAAGCCAAATCTTCTGCTACATGGAATACATAGCATCACCTGACCAATCTCATTGTCTCCATCAGTTACTAACACCACATCTCGGTTTTCCTCTTCTTCTGCTCCAAATACATAGACATGGATAACAAGTCATTGTCAATCAAAATAATAACTTGAAATTTACATCTCTTTTTAACCATATGCCATTTCAACTTTCAACTATCTCTCTCTCTCATCACCCCCATGGCGGTCTCCGATATTTCTAATAGCTATAGTAATCCTTGTATACTATTACAATAGAAATGTATGTACTCCCCATAAACTATATCATTCTAGGAAGATTCTAGCTCTGCTCTTGAAGTCTCGTTCACATATCGTTTTTTTTTTTTTACAGCCGGCTTCTTCCTGGAAGACTCCTCCAATCCAAAATTAAAGAATGGGGATACAATTTGTTGCATACGAGACACAAATACGGTAGGGGAGAAAACAAGAAGTACCTGGGGTATCTTCTTCTTCTGATGCACTTTCATCCTTCGACCGGAGATCAGGCGCCCCGTACCATTTTCTCAACTTTGGACCCCCTTTATCAAAACAAACAAAGAAAGAGTAAATATCGACTCGATCCCCAAAAATATATATTAGAACTCAGCTATTAACTCCACAAGAAAAAACCCATTGACCGAAAGATGAAATTTTGAATGTGGAAAACCTTCAATATAATCAAGAATTTGGTCCATGAAACCCAGTTGTTTCTTCTTGGATGAAAAACAAGTGAATGAAAAGCTCTTTTGAAATGATTGATAACCGAGCTGTTTTTTCTTGAAACCGCCATTGGAATGCAGAGACGGGGCGAAGCACAAGGTGGAGAGAGTGGAAGCAGACCCCGACATTGATTGATGACTCATTAGCACTGTTGTATTGTAAAGTTCTTATCTTTCCATTACTCCCTCGTCCATTCGTTGCGCTCAAGCGGGCCGGCCGGGCCACGCCCGGATTCAAAATATTATCAGTTTATTATAGAATCAATTTCAAGTTTCATAATATGAATTTATAAAAGAACCTCTTATCCTAATTTTTTTAATTTTAAAAATAATCTCCTATTTCTTAGAAAATGGACATGATGATGGAAAGAGCATTTAGAAAACTAATTCATATGCATACTTCATGCATTTAGATATAATTATAATTATTTCTACACCGGAGTTTATCAAGATTTCTTTAGAAAAATCCAACAAATTGTTATTACATGCGCTTTATTTGATGTTTGAGAAAATAACAAATTTGATGCTCGAGAAAATAACAAATAAATCTTGTGACATCTAATGTTATATGTGTATCTTTTGAGTTAAGCGTGCATGAGTGAGAGAAGTATTGATATGAGTAACCTTTTAGGAAGCTCTCGTACATCAAGCTGCTGACTTTGTGTCGTTTGATCTGACTGATCAGGTGGATTGTACAAGTGTGACGTTATATCTTAACGGGTAATACTATTTCTGTTGGGGATAAGACCAACCGGCGGGACAGAGTAAGACAGTCTCTAAGACCATCTTCAACCCAACACCAAAATGGTGTTTTACACTATTTTGGTACTGAAAAATGAAGTCCAACTCTCTGCACCATTTCACCAAATTTGGTGCAGCACCAAATATTTTGCACCAAATTTGGTGCAGTTTTTTGCACTACGTCAAATCTCTATTTTTTCTTTTCTCTTTTGTTACTATACTAAATAATTCTAGAAAAAAATAGATTTATATGAAATAATTATAAAAAATAAAATTAATAAATATTTCAATTAAAATTTTGTTATTGAATATACATAAATTAATATTTAAATGAATTTAATGTTTCTATTGATTAAACATATTTAATTAATTAACAGAATAATAAATCAATTAGATATAACTTCTCCAAATCACATTGTTCAATTAAATTTTATATATTGAAGTTACTGATTTATTTTAATATTTAATTACGTTTCTTAATTTATACCAAATTATTGTAATTTATTATTAAAATAATAATTAAAATATTAATAATAATTATATTGTTACAATATTAAGAAACATTAATATATAAGAATTAATGAAACATTATGAGAATAACCTTTTGGTATAAGATTTGAAGTAAGTGGGTTGGAGATGTATATGTATTTAGTGCAGAAACTGCACTATTTTAGTGCAGAAATTACACCAAAATAGAGTATGGGTTGGAGATGGCCTAATGAAAATGAGACAGTATAAGCAGTTAGACACGCATCTCCCGGACTCATGGTCGTAACGGCCCAACCCTGCGCACCCTGTGCTGCCATGTTACAAGATAATAAAGTTGCACCTTGGCTAACAATTATAACTTTTGATCTAATGGTAAACTCTTGATCCTAACATCATATATTGGTATTTGTATTTCTTATATTTTACGCACTTAACTCTGTATATACATTATACGTCTAAGACAATGTTTGGTTACTTTGATGTGTTTGGATTAATAAAATCTCATTCTCCTTTTATACGAATATTATATATATATATTAATCATATTATTTATAATCTAGACATAAAAATCAATATTAATTTATCACACATCGTATCATTTAATTAAAATTATATATATCCTTATTTTATATTAGTTGATCTAAAAGACTAGTTGTATTATTTCAATTTATCTCATATTTAATCAATTAAAATTAAATTATTTTAATTTATTAAATATTTTTATATATTCTATTCAAAGTTAAATAATCGATCGATACTCATTTCATCCATCATGGTACCAAATGGACAATAAATTATAAATGCAAATTTGAAAGGACTTCTTGTAGTAGTCAGATTTCTTTCACATACCTCATGATGATGTTCTAGTGTCTTTGATAGTAATTAACACATAAGATATTTATTATAATCTTTTACATTCTTACACTCAATAAACATATAAAAACAATTGCACATATAATTATAAGCAATAAACCATGCATTTTTATGAATTGAACAATTTTATGAAACTTTTCTAATTTAAACTATGATACCAATAATGTTAGTGAAGGATGAAAATTATGAAATTTTCAAATGGATGGAAATTTTAATACAGGGATGCAAATGTGAAAACATAAAGAACTAGGGAGGTAATTGGAATTATATGAAGTATAAGGTAGGTCATTGGTTATTAGGAATTTATCAACCTAACCCAATTACCTCCCTAGTACTTTAATGTTACATTCAATCTGTTATATATATTTTAAAAAAAAGATAAACCAGAAAATTGGAAAAAATCAACATGCCATTGATGAAAAATTAATGATTTGAATGAATTAGTGGTTGAGCTCAAATTGATTAGATTACATATATATATATATATATATAATCTTTTTTTCTAGAATTTAACATTTAAATATGTTATTAAAAAATAACAGTATAGAGTCCAAAACATAACGGATAGAGTATAAATATACATACGATTTCACTAGCATATTAATCTTATGTTGTATATTTCGTAGCTACATTTTATATGACATCACATGATCGGTGATATGTATATATAATTAAATTGTTTTTATATTAATCAATTTTATGTTATTTCATGAGTGATTTATTTGACAGCCTAAAATAGTTTATATACTATTGACAAGATTGATGTTAAATGTAGCTAACATATATCTGTTCCTTTAATAATAATAATAATAATAATAATAATAATAATAATAATAATAAATTAATAATAATAATTTTTTAGTAATACAGCAGACGAACCTGTGTCGGTAACTGATTGACACTGATTAGTTAAATAAATAGTGATACGAGCTCCGTTGCAAGGTTATGCCGTAAATTGAGCTACCTTATAGGATCCACCGTTCTTCTTTGGTGAGTGACGTTTTTTTTTTTAAGTGATCTGGATGTTGAAGTGTTTTTGATGAATTTAGATTTTGATGATCTGATATGTATGTTCTGAAGTTGGTGAAATGGCGAATGTTGAGTTGGTCTGTTGATGTTTGCAGCTTTGTGCTTTTATAAGTTTTTTTCTTAGATTTATCTGAGCCGTGATGGTGTCCTGTGGTTTTTGGGGGTCTGTGTATCCCCCAGTTAAATTCAAGTTGTTAGCTTAGATTCTTGAAATGTTAGTTTAATTGATCTTGAATAGGTGTTCTTAAGTTTGTCTTATTGACTGAGAATTTCGTTTGAACTCTGCTAGCACGGAAGATCAGGTTGATTTATGTTTATTAATTTGAACTCAACAACTTAGAGACGTTGGCAATTTCGATCGATAATTTCAAAAAACAAATTTGAGCAGGGCATCCCAACGGAAACTATTGTGATATTAGCTCACTAGTTATGGAATATCCAGTCCAAAAAACATTTTATGATGATTTGACTTTCAGTTACTCAATTTGCACCTTTGAATTACAGTGAACCAGCGGAAAATACTCTTACAGGAGATTATCCTTGTTCACTACATATCTTCTCTGAGTAAAATAAAATAACATTCACCGTCATATGATTCTATAGCAAGAGATTTGTAGATTTATCCAGGGTGCTTGCTACACCAATTTCTTGAAGTTTGTTCAAGCTGTTCGCCACATGATAAAATATCTAGTTTCTCTTTACTTGGAAGGTAAATGCATAGAAATGTTCTCTGTTATGATACCTCCACCAAACTTAGATTTACTAGTTTTTCTTCTGTTTACCAATTTTTGCTATTACCTTACTGCTCTATGATATAGAAATGATCACCTGTGTTTGTTTCACCTACATTTCCAGACATGGACCCTGGTTTGAACTTGTATTGAGTCTTAATCTTGGGGTACAATGAATGTAATCAGATTGATTCGAGAATATTTGAGCTTTATCTAAAGCTCGAAAAGACATTATTTTAAGCTCGAGTCAAGTTCAGCTCGTTCTTATCAAACCAAATTCAAGCTTTCCAAATGCAAGTTTTTTCCTGAGTTGGTTTCAGTCGTTAATCAATTCTTTTTTCCTGAATACTCCAACTTTTGAATCTATGCCTTGTGAAACATGAAAAGGAGATGAATGTTGGTAAATGCAATGAAGGTGGCAAGAATGCTGTAGGATACTATTATTTTGATATGTATATTTATTAGATAAACTATATCAAATCTCATGAGCCATCAAACGAAATAAACCAGGCTCGGTTTCAACTCAACAGAAATTACGATGAACTCTATCTTGGCTCGAATTTGAATCATATGTCAATGAGCTGGTTCAATTATTTGTAACCCTGCCTAGAACTCATTTTGAATTGAACTTTTCCTGTTTGTTGTCCTATAAACTGTCTATTTACTTGGCCGTGCTCTCAGTTGGAATTTCCTCTTAAATTTGAGATTCAGCTTATAATGCGGTTACATTGTTGGTGTATAAAATTCCTTGACTAAATTGATGTACACAAACAGAAATATGGCATCAGGGAAATACTCCAGAGTTGATGGAAGAAAATCATCATCTGGATGCTTTTCAACAGTTGCAATTATGGTTGCTGTAGCCCTTCTTTTAGTTGGAGTGTGGATGACGATGACATATTCTGTGGCTCCTGTTGAAGATACTGATGTTTCTCTGGAGAACAAGAAGGATGTGAAAACCCATGGTTTAGAGAGCAGTGGTGACCGTATTGATGACACCAGCAACGATGAGAGTGGTGATAGTGCGAGTGATACTAATGATACAACTGATGATGGTAAGTCTAAGCAGTTTGAGGATAACCCAGGTGATTTGCCTGAGGATGCAACCAAAGGGGACACCAATGGGAACTTACATCAGGAGGAAAAGAATGAGAACTCTGAAGAGATCAATACAAACACTGAAGAAAAGGTGAAAGATCAATCTGAAGATGAAAATAGCGGAGCGGAAGCAGAAATTGAATCAGGAAACGGAAAAGAGATAAAAGAAGATGGGGACTCTAAGGTGTCAGATAAAGAATCAGAACCTGTAGAGATTGATGAAACCAATGCTTTTGGCACAGAGGAAAAATCTGGTAAAAGTTCTGGAGAGACAAAATATGGAGAGGAGCAGTTGGCAAAAAAGAAAAATAAGGAAGTAAATCAAGGTTCCATTGGGAAAAAGGGCAGATCAGGGGATGCTTTTACTTCTGGAGCTGAGGCAGAGGTTCTGGAAGAATCTGCAACTCAAAACGGAATCTTTTCAACTCAAACGACCGAATCAAAGAATGAGAATGAAGCCCAAAAATTATCAGAGTTAGAGAATAAAAAAAATTACCATTGGAAGCTTTGCAACACTTCTGCAGGCCCAGATTACATTCCATGCCTTGACAACTGGGCTGTGATCAGGAAGCTTCCATCAACTAAACACTACGAACACAGGGAGAGGCACTGTCCAGACAATCCTCCAACATGCCTTGTTCCACTTCCTGATGGATATCAATACCCGATCGAGTGGCCTACTAGTCGGGAAAAGGTAAAGTGCTTTGGAAAGATATTAATGTGGTACCCTTATTTTTTGGTTCATTACATCTGGCTTCTTTTGCTTGGTTTGATAGATTTGGTACCATAATGTCCCTCATATCAAGCTTGCACAAGTTAAAGGACACCAGAATTGGGTTAAAGTTAGTGGTGAATACCTTACCTTCCCTGGTGGTGGCACCCAATTTAAGCATGGTGCTCTTCATTACATTGATGTCATACAAGAGGTAAGATGTTGTAAGTTCCTGTATATGTACTTTGTTTGTCTTCGTTTTACTTAATTTAGCGCACACAAGGAAACTTTGGAAGGGTTATTTCACGATAGCAAATATTTGTCGTATGGCTTGTTTTTGGTCTGGTGACCAGTAAATAAATTATTCTCTTTTCTGAATAACGATAATAATTTACTGTTTTTTGTGTCAAGGTATGATACGAGGCTTGTGGACAAAAATATTTGAGATATATGACATCTTTTTCATATGCTATTATTTTACCTAAACACATACCTTGTCAATACACATAGGTGCATCCCAAAAGTTTCTCATTCGCGGCTGTTTTTCTGCTCAAAGTTGTTTTGACATTTGGTTTTCTGCTATTGGCTGTTGTGTAGTCTGTGCCTGATATTGCCTGGGGAAAACGTTCCCGAGTTGTTTTGGATGTTGGATGTGGAGTTGCCAGCTTTGGGGGGTTTCTATTTGACAGAGGCGTGCTAACCATGTCATTGGCTCCGAAAGATGAGCATGAAGCTCAGGTTCAATTTGCACTTGAAAGAGGAATACCTGCTATTTCTGCTGTTATGGGTACAAAAAGGCTTTCATACCCAGGCGGAGTTTTTGATATAGTACATTGTGCACGTTGTAGGGTGCCTTGGCACATTGAAGGTAAATTTTCTTTTGTTGATAAATTTTTTTGACTATTGCATGAGCTTTTGAGCTTAATACTTAATAAAAAAGTATTAACTTTTGGGCATAAAAAATTATCATTCTTTATTCGGTTATATATCTTTTTAGTTTTTGTTAGCCATTACTTGATTAGCTTCATTTGGTGCTCATTGAAATCAATGACATGTAACAATGTTCAGGTGGTAAGCTTCTGTTGGAGCTGAACCGTTTACTAAGGCCTGGAGGTTTCTTTGTTTGGTCAGCGACTCCCATTTACCAGACACTTCCTCAAGATGTTGGAATCTGGGAAGGTATGTATACGAGTTGCTATCCCTTGAAGCCGATGTGGTTTTTTCACCTTTTTTACATCTATCTTCATAATGTTGACAGCCATGAAGAAACTCACCAAAGCAATGTGCTGGGATGTCGTGTCAATTTCCAAGGACATGGTAAATGAAGTGGGGATTGCTGTATATCGCAAGCCTATGTCAAATGAATGTTATGAAAACAGGTCTGAAAATGATCCTCCGCTCTGCCCAGAAACAGATGATCCAAATGCTGCCTGGTAATGATGTTTATATTCTTACTGAAACGTCTACGTTGTCAATTTTCTGTCTGAAAACTGTGACAAGTGCACTTTGTTAGAGTGTGTCGCTTGCTGTATATATACATCTATTTTCTGTCATATACTTTTTGTGGTAATCTCAAATGCTAGCTTTACATGATCAGGAATGTTCCTTTACAAGCATGTTTGCACAAAGTGCCAGTCGCTTCATCAGAACGGGGGTCTCAATGGCCAGACCTGTGGCCTGCCAGGTTGGGAAAAACACCCTACTGGTTGTTGACTTCTCAAGTTGGAGTGTATGGTAAGCCAGCACCAGAAGATTTTGCAGCTGATATTAAGCATTGGAAACGTGTAGTGAGTAAATCGTATCTAAATGGACTGGGAATAAAGTGGCCTGCTGTGAGAAACGTCATGGACATGCGAGCTGTTTATGGAGGGTAAGTAGAATAAGACACTCAAGAGTAGCTGGTTAGTGTATTCTTCAAGGGTAAGTAGAATAAGACACTCAAGAGTAGCTGGTTAGTGTATTCTTCAAGGGGAGTGTCATTAATTGACTGTTGAGTTTTTGTTTAGCCAATAACGTCCATCACACCCCTATCACATATAATTTTAAGTTGAAAAGAATCAACAGGTTCTTGATGTTTTTCTTATCATTTTCCCTTTGCATTCAAACTTGTGCCCCATGGTATGTTTCCTTATTTGTAATTGAGCTTTCTTCATCATTTTTTCTTCCTGGAGAATAGCTATTAGCATATGAGGATTTTCAATCATAACATTCCCTTCACCATTTTGAACAATACTTAGATTCATTACTTTCAGTTTTTCCATTTTACTTGATGTGTCAGAAAATTCTATGACCGTAGTCCGTCATGCAGGTTTTTGCTGAATTCTTTCAGTTTCATAAATGATGAAACTTTTTCATTTTCTATCACACTATCAAATAGCTTGTACTTATAGACTTCGCTATGCAGATTTGCTGCAGCACTGCAAGAGTTGAATTTGTGGGTTATGAATGTCATCTCTATAGATGCTCCTGATACACTACCCATTATATACGAACGAGGTCTATTTGGAATATATCATGACTGGTGTGAATCATTTAGTACTTATCCAAGAACTTACGACCTTCTCCATGCTGATCATCTTTTCTCGAAGATCAAAGCGAAGTATGAGTGAGACTCCAATGTTTTGATTTTGATACTTGTGTTTTTGGGTTGTTCTAATCATTCTCATAACAGGTGCAATGTCATGACTTTGGTCTCTGAGGTTGATCGGATTTTGAGACCTGGAGGACATGTTATAATCAGGGATACCGTCGACATAATTGCTGAACTCGAGAACACGTTCAAGTCTCTGCAGTGGGATATTCGCATGACATACTCTAAAGATAAGGAAGGAATGTTGTGTGCCCAAAAAACCTTGTGGCGCCCTAAAGAAGAAGTGACAATTAAATATGCCATTGCTTAAAGCATCACATCATACACACAATGACTCCGGAGGCTTACTTGCCAGCTGCAGAGACTAGGTTTGTATCACAGCTACTTCAGTACCCGATTTACACTTTAAATCCTAGCAGGCGCAGAAGCTTAATTCTGTGAAGTTTACTTGGCTATTGTACTTCCACTCGTCGGATGATCAATTTTTTTTTTTTTAAATGCAGGTGTAATCAGCACCGAGGCCTTAATTTTCGTTTTTTATGTTTGGTAATGGTTACTTATGGGGTTGTATTGTTGATAAGGGTTTGGTAGTTTCATTTAAACATTGTTATATTATCAAGTGTACATGTTTTTACTTTAAAATACTTGTACTATTGAGGATGCGTAATCTTGATATGGTTAGAAATTAGGTGATGAGGAACTAATAGTTGTGATATTTGGGAATGGGCAGATTGTCATATGCTCAATAGTGAACAAAGGTTTGTGACCTGGTTCAGAAAAAAATAATTTCTCAGACAAGACATTGATCTACAAATTATATTTACAAGTCAAAGAATAAACCAGAGATTAAGCCTTCGATCAGGTTGCAAATTTGCACATGATGATGCCGAAATTTCATGATTAACATAGTCTAGCATTTTGAGTATATCTATCACATGGCTCGAAATAAAGTGATTCTTGATGATATGGAAAGTCAGGATGCATGCCTTTGTTCTTTGGTGAATGTTATTCAATTTGGTTCGTCGAACTTAATAGATATAGTGCTTTCTATTGAGACAAAATCTTGTCATCAAGTCTACGCTGCTAGTCGATCTCTGTCTAAAGTTCAGACAGACTCCCTGAGGTAAACCGACGACTCACCCAAAAGGTATATGCCACCTGCTCAAGGTTTTATTCCTGGAATTAGGGAGTTCATTGGTAGAAGGACGTGAGACTTTGATACTAAAATAACATACAATTTGAGAAGCCAAATGGATGTAGATATTGATGTTATTGGTTGACTTTTGTACTGGGATCATATATGTAGACACATCTCTTCGCTCTGTATGGCATTAATAATTTGATCACATCCTAAGTTTGACTGAAATATTATTTATAATATTATCTATTTATTTCACATCAATCAAAATCATTAATATAAAATTACAATCTTATATTTTATAAGATTAAAAAAATAATTAATACTTTTCCAAATTTAATCTATCAAAACACTTCTGGTGCCCTCCGTTACTACCTCGGGACCCGAGAACCGAGCATAACGCTCCCGATCCCGAAGACGCATGCTCGGATCGGAAGGTCGTTCGAGGACTCGTGCTCAGATCGGGAGTGTTGTCCGATGACAGTGTCATGACCAGCAGAATCCTACCCGGATACGTCTTTCCTTATTTGAGCGCCAAGATCGTCGAGGATCGCGGAGAGTATCTCGTCCGAGATACCCGATGAAGGCGAATATTCGTCAGGATATACTCACCTCCACCGCCTAGCCCCTTTATAAATATCAGGTACGCATCATTCATTCGGATTCATTCTCGCATTCTTTGCTCTCAACACATATATTCCCTTGCTCCTTTTTTGCCCTCGCATCCTGCCTGACTTAAGCATCGGAGGGACTTCGCCGGACATATTTTCGACGCCCTCTGACTTGTGATTTGTGGCTGCAGGCACCTCGAAGGATCAACTTCTGTTCACCCGCTATCCCGACGTCCCGAGCTTCCGAGATAGCATCAGCTCGTCGGCCGAGATAATTTGACTACATCACTTCTATTACTCCTATTATTTTTATCAAATATTATTTTCTATTCAACGTAATCATTTTATAATCACACGATTTATTATTAATCTTAGTTTATCATATCCCATCCATCTAAAAATAATATCAAACGGTGAAGTTATTTTTTAGTTTGAAGGACATTTATTATTGATCTTAGTTTATCGTATCTCATCCTAAAAATAATATCAATTAGTGAAGTTATTTTTAGTTGGAACGAGCATACGGTCTTAAAAACGGAAGAATTGGCATGGGGCAATGTTGGCAATTCACCTTGGTTGTATATATGTGGGTTTTCGGACTCATCACCTCACTCTCAAATGTAGTTAAACCCCTCCTCCCTGGCCAGATTCAAATCCGCCTCATCTCTCGGACTCTCACAACTCGCGTCATTTTCTTCCTCCCTTCTCCTTCAAATTTTGGTTTTTCAATCCATTACTCTCCAGACCCACGAATTTGTACGCCTCTCTGTTTCTCCCGAGCTGAGATTTCCGTTCTGTTGGCTTATTTCAGCTGTTTTTTGATTCGATCTTGTCGAGCTGGGCTTGAGCGAAGAAGAACAGAAGAAAAGCAATGGATGCAGGGTACAACCCACGTACTGTTGAAGAGGTCTTTCGGGATTTTAAGGGTCGTCGAGGTGGCCTCATAAAAGCTCTCACTACTGGTAATTTCTTCCTTGTATACTTCTTTTGTTCGATTTGTTGTTTTATTTTTCTAATGTGTTTTTTGTTTTTCTTTGTTTTTTGCAGACGTTGAGGAATTCTATCAGCAGTGTGATCCTGGTCCGCGTTTATTTTTGACGACATATTACCTTTTGTTTGTGGTTTTAAATTAGTTTGCTATACTGTTGTTATTGATTTCTAAGTGCCTTTCACATGCTTACCTTTTTCTTTTCTTGTGGAAAAAAATTACTCCCTGAATTTATTTGAACATATTGTTGTTGAAATACGCATTTTTCTCGATTATTTTCAGTTACGTTTTTGTCACTTGTAGTTGCTCTAGCTGATTGATGTGTCCCTCTTGATGCTGAGGGTGGATTATGTATCCATCGTCGCTATTAGTTTAATATTATCTGAGCAAAACGTTGCCTGGCTTCATGTTGATGTTGGATTTGTGTTTTTCTTTACATTCTTTGATGTTGCGTTTAGAGGTAAGGATTTTTGGAGAACTTATTTTCAGGAATGGAATTCAAATCAATTCATTTTCTGAGGTTTTGAAAGGTGATGTTAGGTTTGAAAGGAAAACTCAAAATAAATGGTTTAAGAACCTGAAAGGAATAGGCGAGTATATTCATCAGGCAACCTGAATAATGGATTAAAAGTTCTCTTTTGAAGTCTTGAGTCTGAAGTCCAAATGCGATGTGGTAGAACATAAATCAAATGGTTGATAGAATTTGTGGTGGTCGTGTCACTGGAATGTTTCGTATTTATGTACTAAATATAAAATTCAAAACTTTCGTTAAAAATGCATACTATTTCTTTGTACTGCCATGGTTTTTCCTTTTTCTATTTGATCATGTTTTCTGCATAAATCTTGTTATCTTCGTATTCTGTTTTGCCTTCAATTTCTTCCTGTTTGTTTCTAGCAGTCGTTTTTAGTTTTTAGGTTTCTGGTTTAGGTGATCTGCTCTAGGACTAGACTAGATAACTGTTAACTGTGGTATATATTAGTTAGGCTAGCAAAAACTCAGCTCTTCCTTTTTTTCTCTGGTTGTCATGTTTACTTACTTCTCTGACACTTTTGTGCTTGATGATACTTTTTATTATTCTAAATGCATTTGTTTGTTTACTCCTTTTGTGAATAATACAGACAATTTTGATCGATTCATGTTTGACTTTTCAGAGAAGGAGAACTTGTGTTTGTATGGATTTCCTAGTGAACAGTGGGAGGTCAATTTGCCTGCTGAAGAAGTGCCTCCTGAACTTCCTGAGCCCGCTCTGGGCATCAACTTTGCTAGAGATGGTATGCAAGAAAAAGACTGGTTATCCCTTGTTGCTGTCCACAGTGATGCTTGGTTGCTTGCCGTGGCCTTCTATTTTGGTGCTAGATTTGGATTTGATAAATCTGATAGGTGGGTACTCACTCCCATGTTTAATACTACAAGTTGATTTTTGAACTACATTCGTCTGGCTTTGATGTCAATTTCTGCATGTTTCTGCTTTCTTTGATGGGCATTGTGTGGTCAAGACCTCATTTATGTAGAGCTTTGGTTGATAGTTCCTCGCATGTAAATTTAACAACTTGTTGGCTGAAGATTTATTCATCAAGATTTTTTTTTTATAATTTGATTAAATCGTCTGTTTGATTCCACATTTTAACATGTGATGATCTCAATGTATATCTTTGTACAGGAAGCGACTTTTCAACATGATCAACGAGCTCCCAACTGTATTCGAAGTCGTGAGTGGTGCTGCAAAGAAGCAACAGAAAGAGAAATCTTCAGTCTCAAACCACAGTAGCAACAAATCCAAATCGAACTCTAAAATGGTGAGAAAAGGATTGGGCTCTACTCTGTTGAGTTCAATGTTTTTGTTTTACCTAAAACTTACTGAAACAGTTTGTTTGGTCTTTAGCATCCAGTCTAGTTTTGAGCATTATTTGAGATCAGTACACTGAGCAGTTGAATCTGTCTGACAATGCAATCCTCTTGGTGGCGCCGTCACATTTTTGTGTTTGCTTGCTTGCAGCGTCCATCTGATTCCATTGAAAAAGTTCCAAAGTCGCAGCCAAAAGATGAGGAGGAGGGATTGGAAGAGGAAGAAGACGATGAGCACGGAGACACCCTATGCGGAGCTTGCGGGGAGAACTATGCATCAGACGAATTCTGGATATGTTGCGACTTATGCGAGAAGTGGTTCCATGGCAAGTGTGTGAAGATTACACCTGCACGAGCCGAGCATATCAAGCAATACAAATGCCCTGCATGCAGCAACAAGAGATCTCGGCCTTAAGAGACGTGTCAGAAACATAAAACTATTTCTATTGTAGTACTCTTTCTCTCTACTCATCAACTGTTTCCTCTGCCCACTCTTTTCTTGTTTATTTGTTAAAAGTATCAGCCTATGACGAGTACCTGTGGTAGAGGGGATTCAACTCTTTGATAGTATAGTATTATTTCGATGCTGGCTGGGCCAGTTCCCTTCATTTTGTGGAACTATCATATTACTATTTAGGGGTTCTGTTTTTTTGTTCTTTCTTCCTAAGAATATATAATTCTAAACTTTAACCTCTGAATTGATGTCAGTTTAACGTGTAGCGTATATGTATCTTTGTCCATGCTATCATGAAAATTCTTAATTCGAGCTTCGAGGTAGTCACCAATATAATATTAACAAACTATAGAAGTATTAATTGAGATGCCCATATATAATATACGTATTTATATATGCTATAATAATTAGCATTGAGATAAGGTTTGGATAACCTAATTATAATCAATGTCTTGGAAGGTAGAGCTCATGTTGCAGGCACAAATAGGCCCCATCTCTCATTATTTAAAGCAATATCTTCTTGCACCCACCATCACCATGCTTAAAAGGACATCTAATCTATTATGATTGGCCATTATTAGAAGATTAATATGCCAACCAATAAACAATCCCTGAATGTCATCAAAATCAACGATCCTTAAATTTTTTTTAAATATATCCCCAACACTAAATACTAAAAAGATAATTCCTCATCAGCTTGACTCGAACCAGATTGGTTGGTCGCAGTCACATCCATGTAAAGATTGAATTTCGTACATAGTTTTACTTTCTATATTACCAACAACTTTTACCATGAATTAGAACTTAAAAAACTCAACTTCAGATTATCAAGTACGGCAGAACGCGAAATCTATAAAAGATTTCTCTAGTGACTACACAAGATTGGATTCTATACAAGCAAACATTCTAAAAACTTGATACGAGGATCGGACAATACTAAAAGTTAGGTAGTTTACTCAAAGATAACCAAGAAGAGAAATGGAACTCATCCCTTTACTAGCCTAACTAATGTTCTTGGTCTACATGATTGATCATGTTAAGACCTCATGATTCTTAGCCGATAGACGTTTCAAGAACTCGTATGTAGTGATCATGGTGGTCGCGGACAGGGACATGGAAGCCCATCTCGGACCCAACCCTCGGTAACAAGCCATCCAGCCACCCTCTCTCACCAAATTCCTCACCGTTTGACCCACACTTGGCCCCTTCCGCCCATTCTCATCACCATCTAGAACCTGTAGACGTGTCTTGATCGTGTCCAGGGGCATCGTTATTAAAGCCGATAGGCCACCAGCCATGGCTGCACTTAGTCCTTGAACTGCCATCACGGCTTTAGCATCCGGTTTAAGCCTGTTATCAGTAGCATTATTAGTAGTATGCACATTCAAGATTTGGTTTTCAAGCCTATCTTCATCTTTCTTGCAAAGGAAACACCCTATTCCACCCCAAATCAGCCGCTGAGCCACCGAGTAAGAAGCCCACCACGCTGCATTAGATGGTGCATAAGTCAAGATTGATATACCGAATCCTCTGTACAATCCTCTTATTCCGTCTGTGTTAACAATCTTCTTGAACGCATCGATCCCGTTCAGATATTTACATGACGGTGATGGGTTCGAATTCGAAACACTACTCTTCGTCGCTTCTCCGCAACCGCCTTGCGCCATTAGTCTCTGGCTTATGACATCAACTGGCGTCCAAACCAACTGGGCCGACATGGCAGCGCTCAGTCCAGCGGCAGCGTTGGCGATCGCCGATGCCGTAGTCTCGTGAAATCCTAGCCTAGTGGCGGCGGTGCCCACATTGCTCTTGGTAACCTCAAGTGCGGTCATGTACAGGGCTCGAGCAGGTATTGTTCCCGTCAAAGAAGTCCCAAAGCCCCTATAAAATCCCCGGAATCCTTCGTTTTCAAATATCCAAACAGAGGTTCTTGCGCAAGAAACTTGCGAGTGAGCCACCTGCTGTCGGGTTTTCAGCACCACAGCCGGATACAGGGCTGCTGATAGACCGGAAAATAAAGCCGCGCCCAGGAAGAAAAACTTGGATTTATCGAGCCTTTGCCACTCAATATCCGCAGGAATGTAGATTTCTTGTGCTGTGGATTCGTCCTCGGCAGCTCTCAGATTCATCTTCCCCACTTTCTTGCGGCTCTTCTCCAATCCTCAAGAAAAATCAGACTCCTCTATATCAATATATATGTACAGCCAAGGATAAAGTTCCAACTTCCGTATCCAGCAATCAATGGGATTTCATTTTTACCGGGGAATCGATCATTTGCGACGATGTCCTTCGCCGGGAGAGATGGATTTCATTTGATGTGAGAGAGTGAGTTCTCGTGTGTCCACTCAATCTAACGGAGGATTCTTAAAGAAATTAGGTGTAATTAATTAATTGCTAATTATATGC
>KQ999347.1:223755-257915 GCA_001598015.1 Dorcoceras hygrometricum | reverse complement strand
TCAGAAGACATATTACTGCACGTTCTTTTGGAACAATGCTCTGCAATTCCAAAATCATTACTCTCCCTATCTTTTATAATATAAGCTCAAAACATTTATAAACAAAGCACCAGCTGATATTTTCCGCATAACAAGTATTTTGAAAATCCATCAGAGCACTTTAAATAAATTTTGTTTCAAAATCGAACACGTGCTACTGAATCACTTAATTTATTCAGATGTGGATAAAAACGATAACTGAACTACCAGATTCTCTTTCATTTCTCTTATTTTGTCCCATGTGCTGAAAACAGCCCAACCAAAATAAGATCTTGGCATCCACACAGAACTCGCGCATTCTGTGTCAGCTCGACAAAAGAGAACATGAAATTCAAAAATCATTTATCACCTTTTCTTTATAAAATAAGTTTTTCAAAAATTTTTAAAAACTTTAAAACAAGGATAGTGTCAGGCCCGTGCTAATTACTCAAGATAATAGCACAATTAAGCACATAATCACGGAAGCGTAAAATCAGGACTTAAAATTTTTCAAATAAAATAGGCCTGAACTTAAAATCATACATTCAAAATATTCATAGTCAAAATATGAGTTGACTCGAACTCATACAATTCAGGTAACAACGATAAATCTCAATCAAATACAGATCCCCAATACATAGTAACACGAGACATCCCCCGGTTCAATACATAAATATATAACTGGGACTCAAGGGAACGGGGATCGACCAGCTGAACCTCCACTCTGTCCAGCTTCGTTACCTGAAGATCCTGCAAATGGGTAACGCAGACCCAAATAACACAAAAGCAGGATACAAATACGAAGTCAAGCCTCAGTACAAAGAGCTAATCAAAACAGCTAATCATGCAACATGCCATAATCAATGCTATGAAATGCATGAGGGCTATCAAAGATCGGATAGCTAGACCAGCAAGTCAACTGGCAATCAAATCAATCGAGCCTCCATACCACGCACAGCAAGTTAGCCGGTGGAAATCATCGGTCCATGATCTTCAGGACACGTCAGCCCATCACAGCTCAGTGGTCTTCAGACACGACAAGTCATTCGGTCACCACTCCGATGATAGCGTTGGACTTTTCAGGCACGACAAGTCAGTCGGACAGTCACAACGTGGCTCTCAATCAGGTCATCAATCAATCTGTCAGGCTCAATATGTATGCATGAATGCCAATTCAATAATCAATACACAATGCATGCAATTCATTACTTGAAACATAATATAGGACTCAACCAATTTCACAAACTGTAACACGGATAAGCACAGAATTCACATCAGCAGATCCATAACATCGATCACATCCATGTTCACGCTCAAAGCTGTTAAATCTGCTCAATTCGTACCTTCAATAGCTGAAATCAACCTCAACAGATTCTTACAAGGCACAATACCACAATCAAAGCGAGTCAGCTTCTTCTTGATTTCGAAAATCCATCAGATACCTCCTGCGAACTCAAATCTGTCACAGAGCCTCACATATCAGCTTAATTCTAGTTCAAATCTAAACTTTTAAACATCATAGCCTACGGTCAGAACCCTGCTCTAATTCTACAAGTCTACCGAAGCTAGAAACAACAAGAAATGCTCACCCAGAAACTCAAACCAGCAGAAGAACCAACGAACTTCTCTGTAGGAAGACACATCAACTTCGCACTTCTTCTCCAACGTTGATTCAGGGCTTCAAATGGGTAGCAATCGAAAGAGCAACTCACAACGAATCCAGCGCCACCAAACTCACTCAAATCATCGGCGGAGAATGGCGGCAAATCGACGGAAATAGGTCACGGTGAACAGTAGCTCATCGAGGGTTTGGATAAGAAGATAAGAAATATCGGGTTCTAAATAAATCTAAGTGTCGATCCACACTTCTATATAACCGTCAAATCCAACAGCTGCTGATCACAAAATATCCAGTCGATGTGAACAGTAGAGATCTGCTAACAAAACCAGTCGCAACAATCAATCGTTGCATTCTCAAAAGAAACGTCAAAACGACACCGTTCCAACTAACTCAAACGACGTCGCAGCGCCCCATCAGCTGACAACAGATCTCTATTGCAAAGCAACCAAAAGCTGGTAACAATTCCCTTCAAACAAAATACCATCGACTGGTTACGTGAAATCACTCAAAACGACGACGCATCAACTAATCCAAACGACGCCGTAGGGTTACGCAAGTATTTCTGCCACCAGCTGGTCACCCAGCCGCAACAGTCGATGTGAACAGTAGAGATCTGCTAACAAAACCAGTCGCAACAATCAATCGTTGCATTCTCAAAAGAAACGTCAAAACGACACCGTTCCAACTAACTCAAACGACGTCGCAGCGCCCCATCAGCTGACAACAGATCTCTATTGCAAAGCAACCAAAAGCTGGTAACAATTCCCTTCAAACAAAATACCATCGACTGGTTACGTGAAATCACTCAAAACGACGACGCATCAACTAATCCAAACGACGCCGTAGGGTTACGCAAGTATTTCTGCCACCAGCTGGTCACCCAGCCGCAACACATTTCTCGCAACAATCCTCTCCAGCTGGTACCAGCCGCAACACACAAAACGCAGCGTTTCAACTTATCAAAACGACGTCGCTCTACCTCTGCGACTGGTTCTTCAAACCATCAGCTGGTCGCTCCTCTTCTCACGCATCTGCTGAATCCCGTAGTCAACATTCCAAATGTTGACCAACACGTGTCGCTCTCTTGCTAACTCTCACGCTAAATGCAACGTCCGCCAGCAGCAACCTCTACAATCGAACGACGACGTATTCCTCGTGCGTGCTACAGTAACTATATAAATCAAATTCTACCAGCTGCAAGCTACAGTACCGTTGACCCGCGTTGACTAAGAATTTCGCTACGGCTGATTTCAACACTTAAAGAAATTCGACAACTCTAATTCCCGAGACTAATCCCACAAAACCTGATTAATCACTATTCGAATTTCTCAATCCTCACATTATCCCCACCTTAAGAGATTCGTCCTCGAAATCAAAAGCAAGCTCAGGGAAGAATTTAATCAATTCAACTCAAAACAGAATACAAAACCGGAATTCATCTGATTCAAAACAAGGAGTTCAAGATAACTGGACAACAACAGACAAACAACTAGGGAAAAAAACAACCAGGAACCGAAATCTAATAAAACAATCTACTCAAACAGATGCGGCCACTCGCACTGCATCTTCTCTTCCGGTTCCCAAGTTGCTTCTTCTCTGCCATGCTTGCTCCATTGGACCATCACCAACGGAACTACTTTGTTCCTCAGCTGCTTCTCCTTTCTATCCAAAATCTGCACTGGATATTCAACATAACTAAGGCAGAATCCATCTCAACTTCATCGGTTCTCAACACATGGGATGGATCTGGCTCATATTTCCTCAACATTGACACATGAAAAACCATCATGCATCGCTGCTAATTCAGCAGGCAGCCTCAATCGATAAGCCAACTGTCCAATCCATTCAACATAACTAAGGCAGAATCCATCTCAACTTCATCGGTTCTCAACACATGGGATGGATCTGGCTCATATTTCCTCAACATTGACACATGAAAAACATCATGCATCGCTGCTAATTCAGCAGGCAGCCTCAATCGATAAGCCAACTGTCCAATCCGCTCAAGAATCTCAAAGGGACCAACGAATCGAGGAGCTAATTTGCCTTTAAATCTGAAGCGCATGACGCTTTTGAAAGGAAAAAATTTCAGAAATACTCTATCGCCAACCTCAAATTCCAACGATCGAAGTCTTCGGTTAGCATAGCTAGAGAAACGGTCTTGAGCAGCTTTCATTCTACTCCGAATCAAATCAATCTGATCCTTTATGTGCTGCACAAACTCAGGGGTAGAAAGCTGTCTCTCACCAACTTCTTCCCAACAGATTGGAGATTTGCATTTTCGACCATACAACGCCTCAGACGGATCCATTCCGATAGTCATCTGGTAGCTGTTATTATACAAAAACTCAACTAAGGACAAGGAATCCTGCCAGCCACCACTAAAATCCATCACCACTGCATGCAGCATATCCTCTAAAGTCTGAATAGTCCGCTCAGACTGACCATCCGTCTGTGGGTGATAGGCTGTAGTCATAGCCAATATCAAACCCATCGCTGCTTGCAGAGTCTTCCAAAAACAAGAAGTAAACCTTGGATCTCTGTCTGACACTATCAAAACCGGAACTCCATGCAGTCTAACCACATGGTCGATATACAGTTTTGCCATTTTCTTCATGGAACATCTCACATCATAGGGAATGAAATGGGCAGACTTCGAAAGTCTATCAATTACCACCCAAATAGCATCACATCCCCTACTCGATCGAGGTAAATGAGTCACAAAATCCATGGCAATGTGCTCCCAATTCCATTGGGGCACCTCCAAACTCTGTAGCAATCCACCAGGTCTCATTCTCTCAGCCTTGAACTGTTGGCAATTCAGACATCTAGCAACAAAACCAGAGATGTCGCTCTTCATACCCACCCACCAGTAGTGAGACTTCAAGGCATGATACATCTTCCTCTCGCCCGGATGCACACTGTACCGTCTACAATGCGCTTCGTTCAAAAGGGTTTCTTTCAGGTCGATCAAGTTCGGAACCACTAATCTTCCTCTAAATCTCAAGCATCCATCGAAAGAAATAGAGAATTCATCAGACTGACCACTTCGAGCCTTAATCTTCAACTCATGAACATACGGATCAGTCCGCTGTGCCTCCCTGATGGCACTCACAATCTGTGGTTCTACCTGAATCGAAGAAACCGTAAAGTACTGATCACCCGACTGGAAACGCCAACCAGAAGTACTCAACTGCTCATAGACCTTAGAGACACTCAAAGAAGAAAGCATCGCAGGATGGGTCTTCCTACTCAATGCGTCGGCAACTGAGTTCATCCGCCCAGGATGATACTCAATCTCACAGTTAAAGTCCTTGAGCAACTCCATCCATCGTCGTTGCCTCATATTCAGATCGGACTGCGTGAAGATATATTTCAGGCTCTTGTGGTCGGTGTACACCACAAATTCTTCACCATACAGATAATGCCGCCAAATCATCAAGGCAAACACTATCGCAGCCAACTCCAAATCATGAACAGGGTACCTCGTCTCGTGAGGCTTCAACTGTCGAGACGCATAAGCAATCACGTACCCGTTCTGCATCAAAACACATCCCAGACCATTGAGAGAAGCGTCGGAGCACACAACAAATCCTTTGGATCCAGACGGTAGAGCCAAAACAGGAGCAGTAGTCAACTTCTCCTTCAACGTCTGAAAACTGAACTCGCACTCGTCAGTCCAAACAAACTTCTTATCCTTCTGAGTCAACTGAGTCAAAGGCCTGGCTATCGAAGAAAACTTCTCTATAAAACGCCTGTAATAGCCAGCCAATCCCAAGAAATTGCGGATCTCGAAAACGTTCCCAGGTCTCTCCCAGTTAAGAACTGCTTCGACCTTACTCGGATCCACGGAAATTCCTTGCGCCGAAATCACATGACCCAAAAAGATAATCCGATCTAGCCAAAATTCACACTTGCTGAACTTGGCGTACAATTGCGAGTCTCTCAATCTCTGCAACACCAGTCTAAGATGCTCCTTATGCTCTCTCAAGCTCCTCGAGTACACTAGGATGTCATCTATGAAAACGATCACGAACCGATCGATAAACTCACTGAAGACGCGATTCATCAAGTCCATGCACACAGCTGGGGAATTAGTCAATCCAAACGGCATGACCAGAAACTCATAATGTCCATATCAAGTCTGGAAAGCTGTCTTCGCAACGTCAGCGTCTCTAATCCACAACTGGTGATAACCAGAGCACAAATCAATCTTCGAGTAAACGACCGATCCCTGCAGCTGATTGAACAAGTCATCAATCCTCGGCAAAGGATACTTGTTCTTCACCGTCGCTTTATTCAGCTGTCAAAAGTCCACACACATCCTCATAGACCCATCCTTCTTCTTCACAAAAATAATCGGAGCTCCCCAAGGCGACATACTCGGTCTGATGAAGCCTTTCTCCAAGAGATCTCTCAACTGGTCCTTCAACTCTTTCAACTCTGCTGGCGCCAACCGGTAAAGAGCTCTAGAAATCGGGCAGTACCGGGCACCAACTCAATGCTGAAGTCGATCTCACGTCTCGGAGGGAATCTAGGAATCTCATCTGGAAACTGTTGGCGACAATGGCGGATCCGGATCCCGTTTCCCAGTGGCGCAGCGGAAGTTAAAAATTTTCCCCGAGATACGTTCAATACATTACAAACAATTCTATAATCCATGCATAGGATTTTTGAATCGTTACCTTGCTGGCGTCTAGGCGCCTGGCTCCGACCAGTTTCACAAGGAAACCGGCACTTCAAAAGGTAGGCGGCGGTAGATCGTCTAATCAGGTCCAAGACCGGAAACATGATTCCTCCGTCAGTCTGCACTAGAAGATCTGACGAATTTTGGCCACGGACGGAATCTCCTCGAAAAGCTGATCGGAACAAGTCCGATCACACGACAAACGGACGGCGGCGACGTGGTGGTGGCGCGGCGGTGGCGCGTCCGTGCGTGGGGTGGAGGAGAAGAGGGGGCGGCGGCTCTATGTGTGGTGGAGGCTAGAGTTTAATTGTGTAGTTATGATTAATGTAGCCATAAGTCTATAATTAATAGACTTGTAATGGGCTTGTATCGGCCCATTGGACTTGGGTCAAGCCCAGGTCCATATGAACATCCGGTTCAATTAAATCACTACGGTTTCATCATAACTCCGATCGACGATCAGATCGGACCGATCGACTCAGTTTCCAAAACTGAATATTATGATGCGAAAAACAATTTTTCAGATCACCTAGACCAAAATTACAGTAAAGGCCCTCAACTTTGGGAAATCGCAATTTGACCCCTGTTGACTTTTAGGAAGTCGCACTCCCTAAAATCCTCCTCCTATGCTCAACACGTTGAGCTCAGTTTTCGTGCGGGAATCATGAATCCAGTACTTGTGTGACCTTCAATGGTTCAAGGATACAGCTAGCCGTGGGCCCACAACCATTGTGACTCCGAAATCACAATTTCGGACTTGCCCATCAGATCATGGTAAAGCGCCTAGAAACATCGCTCCATGATCCCCTAGGTATCACTGATAGTGCCTGCAAGAACCAGTTGGTCGTGGTTAACGTACAGTACGGTCCTTTCAACACATATATCCCGACCAGATCAACGACCATTGGTAAATCGAGAGTCGCTAGAGATCCGATAGCTATGCATACATCTTGGAGATCAAATAGTAACATCGCGAGTGTTACTAGGCAAACCCATTTACTTAAAACACATCCAGTACTCTGGCCAGAGATTTATACACTATTATCCCCTCAGATAGCATAGGATATCCACGCATGAAAGCGAGCGGTGAATCCTCGACAACGAAGCATCAACTCCTACATGCACCGGGACCTCACCCAATCCCGCCGCCTAATGATCCCAAGTGAGTCGGCAAACGGGTCAAAGTGAGGCGCCTATCATGTAGAGTCTCAATGACTTTTTGAGTAGTGAGGACTAATCAGTACAACCAAGACCTCGGACTTATCCACTCGACAAATGGTAACCACTTGGAAAGTCCGAACGAGGGTAGTTCAATAGATCACCAGGTCACTATCCATCTGCATGCTCAGAACATCACAATGTTCCCTACCAATGAAACATGGTACTTCACATCTCAGATGCTAGTCTCAAGCTCGGGCGGCCTTATCCTCATTTTGACGTCCCAATCGACTAGGAACGCAGAATGCACAGTGACTATTAGATGTGTTTCATGATTTCCATCATATCCACTATCACATCTAACATACACTATGGCGCATTCTAGGTCTTTATCCAACACAATTGTTAACATTATAATCATAATGAAAATAAAGAATGCCATAAAGAAATGCGAATATCATATATAAATATTGTTGTACACAAGAGTCAATAAAAACCCACACGCCACAAGTTGACTAGTTGGGCATCTACTCTAACAATCTCCCACTTGCCCTATAGCCAACTACTCATCAAACGCAGTTCCATTGTTTCGCGATGTTTTCCAAACAACGGTCCTGGCAGGGGCTTTGTAAGTGGATCAGCATTGTTGTCTGCAGAGGCGACTCTCTCAACTGTTATGTCATCTCTAGCAAGAATATCCCGGATTATGTGGTATTTCCTCAGTATATGTTTGTATCTTTGGTGAGACCTAGGCTCCTTTGCTTGCACAACGGCACCCGTGTTGTCGCAGTACACCGGGACTGGACCAACTCCATTAGGAATGACGCCCAACTCTTGGACGAAATTCCTTATCCAAACCGCCTCCTTAGCAGCAGCTGATGCTGCGATGTACTCAGCCTCAGTGGTTGAATCCACGATGGTATCTTGCTATGTTTGTATCTTTGGTGAGACCTAGGCTCCTTTGCTTGCACAACGGCACCCGTGTTGTCGCAGTACACCGGGACTGGACCAACTCCATTAGGAATGACGCCCAACTCTTGGACGAAATTCCTTATCCAAACCGCCTCCTTAGCAGCAGCTGATGCTGCGATGTACTCAGCCTCAGTGGTTGAATCCACGATGGTATCTTGCTTGGAACTCTTCCAAGAGACAGCACCACCATTGAGCATGAATACAAATCCAGAGGTAAACTTCGAATCATCCACGTCACATTGGAAGCTAGAATCAGTGTAGGCTTCCAATTTCAGTTCACCACCCCCATAGACCATGAACATAATCTTAGTCCTTCGCAAGTACTTAATGTCTTTCACAGCCTTCCAATGCATTTGGCTGGGGTTGGCCTGGTAGCGGCTCGTGACACTCAGAGCATACGCGACATCCGGTCTAGTTGAGATCATGCCATACATAATGCTACCTATTACCGAGGCATATGGCACACGTGCCATACTCTCTATCTCCTCATCAGTCTTTGGACACATAGACTTAGATAGAGTGACCCCGTGGCTCATAGGTAGGTGTCGTCTCTTGGACTCTTCCATAGAGAACCTCTTAAGTATGGTATCGATGTAGGTGGCTTGGGTGAGTCCGAGCATCCGTTTCGATCTATCTCGATAGATCTGTATTCCAAGAATATAGGATGCTTCACCCATGTCCTTCATCGAGAATCTACTAGACAACCATACTTTAGTTGACTGCAGCATTCCTACATCATTCCCAATGAGTAGAATGTCATCAACATAAAGTACAAGGAATGTCACAGCGCTTTTAACTACCTTCTTATATACACATGGCTCCTCGGGATTATTGATGAAATCAAATTCCTTAATTGTTTCATTGAATCTCAGGTTCCAACTCCTCGATACTTGTTTGAGACCGTAGATCGATCTCTGAAATTTGCATACCTTATGCTCACTTCCTACAGATGTGAAACCCTCAGGCTGCGTCATATAGATCTCTTCCTTAATGTTTCCATTAAGGAACGCAGTTTTCACATCCATTTGCCATATCTCATAGTCGTACCATGCGGCTATGGCCAGTAAGATTCTAATCGACTTGAACATTGCGACTGGTGAAAAGGTTTCATCATAGTCAACACCTTGCCTTTGAGTGTAACCTTTCGCGACCAGTCGTGCCTTGTAGGTCAATACCTTACCGTCAGGCCCAAGTTTCCTCTTGTATATCCATTTGCACCCAATAGGAACAATTCCTTTGGGAGGATTAACAAGAGTCCAAACTTGGTTCGCATGCATTGAGTCAATCTCAGACTGCATTGCTTCAAGCCACAAATTAGAATCAGCATCGGAAATTGCCTCCTTGAAAGTCCTTGGATCACATCCAACAACTTGATCACCCTGATCATCTTCAAGAAGGAAACCATATCTTTCAGGAGCCCTAGGAACCCTTTCGGATCTCCTAGGTGTGACCATTTCTGGTACTGGCTCTTGAGGTGCGGGAGATTCACTTGGTACTTCAGTTGGTTCTCGAACCTCTTCGAGTTCTACTATTTCGACCTTTCTATCAAGTAGAAATTCCCTTCTTTGGATACCCAATGAAGTAGCATAAGATGGATCTAGTATCCAGCTTATCTCCCACTGTCTGCTTCACGTAAGCAGGACATCCCCAAATCCTCATGTATGAGTATTTGGGTGGTTTGCCCATCCATATCTCATATGGAGTCTTATCCACTGCCTTGGTGTGGACATTGTTCAACAACATTACCGCCGTTTCGAGCGCATAGCCCCAAAACAAGGTAGGAAGCTCAGTGAAGCTCATCATAGACCGAACCATGTCCATCAAGGTTCGATTACGACGCTCCGCTACACCATTGAGTTGTGGTGTGGCCGGAGGGTCCACTGCGAGAGAATCCCATTCTCTTTCAGATAGTCTTGAAATTCAGCACTCAAGTATTCACCACCTCGATCAGATCGAAGTTCTTTAATACTTTTCCCTAACTGATTTTCTACTTCAGCCTTGAATTCTTTGAACCTTTCAAAGGATTCAGACTTGTGCTTCATTAAGTACAAGTACCCATACCAAGAGTAATCATCGGTAAAGTCAAACACGACCAGCATGTTAACAACCTCTTCAAGGGTGGCTGCCAGCTTGTTCATGTTGAAGTTGACCACAAAGGGGTCGAATGCAGCGGGTAGTAAGAGGAGAAGCACATCCACAGATAGCTCGTGTGGAAGTATGATATCAAGGCCCGCCAGCTTTTCAACGAGCCCAATCACACGAACCCCATGCTCGCGGACCGAAGTCCCATCGCGCATGCGGCTCGTCATAAGCTCCTTGACAGCGGTGAACCTCTCATGTCGAGAGTTCTCCCCATACAATTCCTTGAGATGAAAGAGTATGTCAGCAGCATACTTCGTCTTCTCAAAGCGCCGTTGCATTTCGTTGGACATCGATGCCATAACATAGCATCAAGTCTTAAGCTCGTCGTCCCACCATTGTTTAAGCGTAATCAGCTCCTCAGGGCTGATATCGGCAGGGGCTTCCTTCGGAGGGCTCTTCTCTATCGTATAGAGAAGTTTCTCCGAAGCCAACACAATGTTGAGGTTTCGAAGCCAGTTTTGGTAGTTCAGACCGATGAACTTGTTGCTATACAGTATAGCAGCAAGTGGGTTTTTGATCGAAGACATTATAAGCAGTTTATACTGAAAAGAAAAACAGACATGCATTACTAACTATATATGAAAAGCGCTAAGACATAAAACAAGGTCATTTAGTTTTATTATTACCCTCCCACTATTTTAACGATTTCACCATCCTCTAATGAAATCGGGAAAGCAAGATTCCTTAGTGGGTACACAGAGTCCAATCGAGCGATCATGGTCCCGAATAATATCAGCCAACCATGACCCCCAAAAGGTAGAATCCAATTGCAACCGGTGCAACCTCCATGTATTTACCTCACGTCCAGTAAGGGCCCAATAATATGACGCCGATTACTATCACGTGTCAAGATGACCCATCAATGTTGAGTCATGAAGGACGGTCCCCTTAACGTCCCCAATAATATGAGCCAACGTTAAAGGGAGTTCCAACCGACTCACAACAGGTGTCAATGGCATGTACAGCTTTCCGGCATACATAACCCCCTCAATAATATGAGCCGGGCCATGTATGCGGGTACCATCGGCGTACACCCATCGTTGATGGAAGGTAGGGATAATTTAAACAGATTTAAATTCCCTTAGTTTATCGAATAAACTTTTAATCTTGATATCAGTTTTAAATCGTATTTAAAACGAGGGGTTTTATTTTTGAAAAATTTGGTCTCAACAATATTTTAAATCATAATTTAAAACATGCGGATTCAACATATATCGAATATATAAAACTTTGGGATGATCGATCACGGGAGCTATGGGGTCCGTGGTTGCCAATCACGGACCTGGGTCCAGTCCTAGGTGAAATGCAATATGCAATGCAATCCTATTACAATTGCTTCCAGTTTTACAGATCTTCGGTCTTCAATATCTTTGATCGTCATGTCCACCGCCTACAATTCAAGAGCTCAGGGTCGGATCCTTCAATACATTTTATTGCCTGAATTTCATAGATCTCGAATTTTTGAAATCAAAACAAAAAAAAAACTTGTTGGAACCGGCCGTCGGAGCCGCCGCGCAAGGCGGCGCCATGCGCGCGACACCATGCGCGCTGTCATGAATGGTGGCCGGCCGATGGCCAGCGGCCTTGCGCAATTGTTGCGCCATGGCTGGCCGTAACTCCCGCGGCTGTGCGCCATGCTAGGCGCGCGGAGATGGCTGGATGATGCCGCGCAAGGCCCGACCAGCGTGCGGCCGTGTGCAGCACGCTGCGTTGGCGGCGGCGGCCGCCGTGCGGGCTCTGTCCGGCGATCCTCGTGGCGATGCGACGGCTGTTCTGTCTTCTAGGTTTTGTTTCGGGCCTGTCCCGGGCAGCCCATGAAGTTTTCGGGCCAATATTCGATATTGGGCCGATTTTGGTCGGACCCAAATTGATTTTGAAATTTTTGAGATTTTCGGCCTAAAATTGCCCCGAGATACATTCAATACATTACAAACAATTCTATAATCCATGCATAGGATGTTTGAATCGTTACCTTGCTGGCGTCTAGACGCCTGGCTCCGACCAGTTTCACAAGGAAACCGGCACTTCAAAAGGTAGGCGGCGGTAGATCGTATAATCAGGTCCACGACCGGAAACACGATTCCTCCATCAGTCTGCACTAGAAGATCTGATGGATTTTGGCCACGGACGGAATCTCCTCGAAAAGCTGATCTGAACAAGTCCGATCACACGACAAACGGACGGCGGCGGCGCGGTGGTGGCGCGGCCGTGCGTGGGGTGGAGGAGAAGAGGGGGCGGCGGCTCTATGTGTGGTGGAGGCTAGGGTTTAATTGTGTAGTTATGATTAATGTAGCCCTAAGTCTATAATTAATAGACTTGTAATGGGCTTGTACCGGCCCATTGGACTTGGGTCAAGCCCAGGTCCATATGAACATCCGGTTCAATTAAATCACTACGGTTTCATCATAACTCCGATCGACGATCAGATCGGACCGATCGACTCAGTTTTCAAAACTGAATATTATGATGCGAAAAACAATTTTTCAGATCACCTAGACCAAAATTACAGTTAAGCCCCTCAACTTTGGGAAATCGCAATTTGACCCTTGTTGACTTTTAGGAAGTCGCACTCCCTAAAATTCTCCTCCTATGCTCAACACGTTGAGCTCAGTTTTTGTGCGGGAATCATGAATCCAGTACTTGTGTGACCCTAAATAGTTCAGGGATACAGCTAGGCGTGGGCCCAAAACCATTGTGACTTCGAAATCACAATTTCGGACTTTCCCATCGGATCATGGTAAAGCGCCTAGAAACATCGCCCCATGATCACCTAGGTATCACTAATAGTGCCTGCAAGA
This sequence comes from Dorcoceras hygrometricum, assembly GCA_001598015.1. Taxonomy (NCBI): domain Eukaryota; kingdom Viridiplantae; phylum Streptophyta; class Magnoliopsida; order Lamiales; family Gesneriaceae; genus Dorcoceras; species Dorcoceras hygrometricum. The sequence continues at coordinate 244,519 of KQ999347.1, read as the reverse complement.
ACCAGTTGGTCATGGTTAGCGTACAGTACGGTCCTTTCAACACATATATCCCGTTCATATCAACGACCATTGGTAAATCGAGAGTCGCTAGAGATCCGATAGCTATGCATACATCTTGGAGATCAAATAGTGACATCGCGAGTGTTACTAGGCAAACCCATTTACCTAAAACACATCCAGTACTCTGGCCAGAGATTTATACACTATTATCCCCTCAGATAGCATAGGATATCCACGCATGAAAGCGAGCGGTGAATCCTCGACAACGAAGTATCGACTCCTACATGCATCGGGACATCACCCAATCCCGCCGCCTAATGACCCCAAGTGAGTCGGCAAACGGGTCAAAGTGAGGCGCCTATCATGTAGAGTCTCAATGACGTTTTGAGTAGTGAGGACTAATCAGTACAACCAAGACCTCGGACTTATCCACTCGACAAATGGTAACCACTTGGAAAGTCCGAACGAGGGTAGTTCGATAGATCACCAGGTCACTATCCATCTGCATGCTCAGAACATCACAATGTTCCCTACCAATGAAACATGGTACTTCACATCGCAGATGCTAGTCTCAAGCTCGGGCGGCCTTATCCTCATTTTGACGGCCCAATCGACTAGGAACGTATTCCGAATGCACAGTGACTATTAGATGTGTTTCATGATAGCCATCATATCCACTATCACATCTAACATACACTATGGCGCATTCTAGGTCTTTATCCAACACAATTGTTAACATTATAATCATAATAAAAATAAAGAATGCCATAAAGAAATGCGAATATCATATATAAAGATTGTTGTACACAAGAGTCAATAAAAACCCACACGCCACAAGTTGGCTAGTTGGTCATCTACTTTAACAGAAACACGTCGGGAAAATCTCGTACGATCGGAATATCGCTCAACTCCAATCGCTGCTCTTGGGAAACGTCCAGCGCGTAAATCATAAATCCCGCGTTATCCAACGATAGCAGGCTAAACATCTCCATGGAGGACACCAGTGGAATCTTCGAGCGTGAATCAGCACCGTAGAACTCCAACTTCTCACCCGAGTCAGGGCGAAATCTCACCACACCATGAAAACAATCGACCGTAACCTTATAACTAGACAACACGTCCATCCCCAAGATGCAATCAAAATATTTCATTCCCAAAAAAATCAAATTCGAAACCAAAACGTGCTCATCAAATCGAAGCACACAATCCAACACCACTTCACGGGACCACAGACTCACACCAGCAGGGGTAGACACGGAAACAACATCACACAATGGGGAAGAACTCAACCCATGCTCACACACAAACATCTCAGAAATAAAGGAGTGTGATGCACCAGTGTCAAATAAAACTTTCGTAGGAAAATCGAAAATAAAGCATGTACCTCCAATCACCATGCCAGGCAACTCCTCAGCCTGCTCTCTAGTCAAAGCGTTCACCTGAGCCTGCTGGGGAATCTCGAACTGAGGTCTCTGAGGTGCTCCAAACCTAGACGGTCCACTAGGCTGAAATCTAGATCGCTGAGTAGGGGCGGGAAACTGCGGTCTCTGGGATGAACCACCAGCTGATCCCTGCTGCGAAGGAATCGAAGACTGACCCCTCAACAGAGGACACACTCTAAGGAAGTGTCCTGGCTGTCCACATTTACGGCAGGACCCCTGAACTCCACGACACTGCAAAGTCGGATGCATTCCTCCGCACTGTCCACACAACATGCCACTAGAACCGCTGCCAGAACCACTGCCAGAACCAGAACTCACGGAACCAGAGGAACTCGAATCCGCCTTCTTCTTGAACTGTTTCCCTCGAGGTCAAAATCTCTGGCGGTTCTACTGCTGCTGCTGCTGTGACCCTTGAGGAGAATAGAAAGATTGTGAAGCATCCTAAACAGGCTGATAGGTGCGTCCAGTAGTCGGCTGAATCGGAGCCTCAACCTCCATCAAACTCTCCTCAATATCCACTGCTTGGTTCACCGCATCAATATAGGTCGCAGGCGAACCAGAAAAAACCATCCGGTACAAATCAAGCCTCAAGCCTTTCAAAAGCTTGTTCCTCTTCGTCCTCTCTTGGTTGGCAACGTGTGGTACATAGACCAAAAGCACAGAAAACTGTCGGGCATACTCAGCCACTCGCATGCTGCCCTGCCTCAGATTATCGAACTCCCGCTCCCGGCTGTTATAGAAGGACTCAGGGGTATACTCCTGTCGAAAGGCCTCGCAGAAGCTCTCTCAAGTGATCACAGCCCCACTATCACTAAGGATACGGGAAGTACCCTTCCACCAGCGCTGTGCATTGTCTCTCAGCTGCAACACCGCCAGCTTCAGTCTTTTCTCAGGAGCGTACTCCAAAGTATCGAACAATTCCTCCATCTGGGTTAACCAAGCCTCAGCCATTGCACCACCCTCTGCTGCAGAAAACGTCGGAGGGTTCATCCGCTGAAACCTAGCTAAGACCAACTCCATCCCGCCTATCTGTCTAGTAACATCCTCAACCTGATGAACATCATCATCACTACCTGCCCTAGACTCCTCCTCAGTACGTCTAGTCGCCCTACCTCTTCCTCTTCTCGGCGGCATCTATACAAGTCTAGAGGTAAGATCTCACAGCAGATAGATATATCACATAGACAGATAAAAGATCACATAAGTCACAGAGTCAATCAAATCAAATCAAAACTCTATGCCTAGACTCGAGTGTGATCAAAGAAAATCGAGCTTATCCCAGTTTAAGCTCTGATACCAAAAATGTCAGGCCCCGTGCTAATTACTCAAGATAATAGCACAATTAAGCACATAATTACGGAAGCGTAAAATCAGGGCTTAAAATTTTTCAAATAAAATAGGCCTGAACTTAAAATCATACATTCAAAATATTCATAATCAAAATATGAGTTGACTCAAACTCATACAATTCAGGTAACAACGATAAATCTCAATCAAATACAGATCCGCAATACATAGTAACACGGGACATCCCCCGGTTAAATACATAAATATATAACTGGGACTCAAGGGAACGGGGATCGACCAGCTAAACCTCCACTCTGTCCAGCTTGGTTACCTGAAGATCCTGCAAATGGGTAACGCAGACCCAAACAACACAAAAGCAGGATACAAATACGAGGTCAAGCCTCAGTACGAAGAGCTAATCAAAACAGCTAATCATGCAACATGCCATAATCAATGCTATGAAATTCATGAGGCTATCAAAGATTGGATAGCTAGACCAGCAAGTCAACTGGCAATCAAATCAATCGAGCCTCTATACCACGCACAGCAAGTCAGCCGGTGGAAATCATCGGTCCGTGATCTTCAGTACCCGTCAGACCATCATAGCTCGGTGGTATTCAGACACGACAAGTCAGTCGGTCGCCACTCCGATGATAGCGTTGGACTTTTCAGGCACGACAAGTCAGTCGGCCAGTCACAACGTGGCTATCAATCAGGTCATCAATCAATCTGTCAGGCTCAATATGTATGCATGAATGCCAATTCAATAATCAATACACAATGCATACAATTCATTACGTGAAACAGAATATAGGACTCAATCAATTTCACAAACTGTAACACGTATAAGCACAGAATTCACATCAGCAGATCCATAACATCGATCACACCATGTCACAGGGCCTCACATATCAGCTTAATTATAGTTCAAATCTAAACTTTTAAACATCATAGCCTACGGTCAGAACCCTGCTCTAATTCTACAAGTCTACCGAAGCTAGAAACAACAAGAAATTCTCACCCAGAAACTCAAACAGCAGAAGAACCAACGAACTTCTCTGTACGAAGACACAGCAACTTCGCACTTCTTCTCCAACGTTGATTCAGGGCTTCAAATGGGTAGCAATCAAAAGAGCAACTCACAACGAATCCAGCGCCACCAAACTCACTCAGATCATCGGCGGAGAATGGCGGAAAATCGACGGAAATAGGTCACGGTGAACAATAGCTCATCGAGGGTTTGGATAAGAAGATAAGAAATATCGGGTTCTAAATAAATCTAAGTGTCGATCCACACTTCTATATAACCCTCAAATCCAACAGCTGCTGATCACAAAATATTCAGTCGACGTGAACAGTAGAGATCTACTAACAAAACCAGTCGCAACAATCAATTGTTGCATTCTCAAAAGAAACGTCAAAACGACACCGTTCCAACTAACTCAAACGACGTCGCAGCGCCCCATCAGCTGACAACAGATCTCTATTGCAAAGCAACCAAAAGCTGGTAACAATTCCCTTCAAACGAAATACCATCGAATTGTTACGCGAAATCACTCAAAACGACGACGCATCAACTAATCCAAACGACGCCGTAGGGTTACGCAAGAATTTCTGCCACCAGCTGGTCACCCAGCCGCAACACATTTCTCGCAACAATCCTCTCCAGCTGGTTCCAGCCGCAACACTCAAAACGCAGCGTTTCAACTTATCAAAACGACGTCGCTCTACCTCTGCGACTGGTTCTTCAAACCATTAGCTGGTCGCTCCTCTTCTCACGCATCTGCTGAATCCTGAAGTCAACACTCTAAATGTTGACCAACACGTGTCGCTCTCTTGCTAACTCTCACGCTAAATGCAACGTCCGCCAGCAGCAACCTCTACAATCGAACGACGACGTATTCCTCGCGCGCGCTACAGTAACTATCTAAATCAAATTCTACCAACTGCAAGATACAGTACCGTTGACCGGCATTGACTCTAAGAATTTCGCTACGACTGATTTCAACACTTAAAGAAATACGACAACTCTAATTCCCGAGACTAATCCCACAAAACCATATTAATCACTATTCGAATTTCTCAATCCTCACAGATAGCACATGCGTATTAAAAATAAATGCTCGTTCAAGAACAACCTGCTCTGATACCACTTGTTAGGAAAGGATCAGATCTCACTCTAACAAATCGAAGGGACTTGAGATCTGCTCAGAAAAAAATTAGGTACAATACCTCAGCGTCCTTGAACATATATGAGCACCGAGAACAGATCTGGATTGGCATTAAAATACCAAGCAGAAGTATCCAGAACTGAACTCTAATTGTAAAACACATGCTAAACAGATTTCAAATATTATGCAATGCGTGCTAAAAGTAAATGCGGAATGATGTAAATAAAATAGACCAGCTGTTTGTTTCTGGAAGTTCGGATATAACATCCTACGTCTCCCCTTCTTCCTTCTTCAAGAAGGTATCCACTATAAGTCTTTGATTATACATCAGAATGTACAACCCACTCAGCTGGGACTTATTCGCTGCCCAAGGCTGAACTCCTAGACTCTACACCAACTCTCAGTTGTGTTCACTCAATCACTTATTTTATGTCTCAGTGAGAAAGGATACATACACAGAGTTTAACGTCTTCGTGCTTGGACGGGATTTGTGTTTTGTTTTGGTTTTGTGATTCACTCGCTAATCTAAATAGCTCAACTCTCGAAATGTGCGAGTGAATCTGTGTGTGAGATTTACAGTGAACGCTCAACTCTCGAAGACATAATCTCACACATCTGGGAAGAGCTTCCTCAAAGCTGATTAAGTTCAGCAGTCGACACTTGCAATTATCTTCTTCTTCATGGTGGTCGACTGCTTCACCTTTCTGTAATTCTTCCCACTATCTTCTCTCTGTTTTTCTCTCTTTGCAGCATCATCGTCTTCATCAATATTTCTAGTATAAATAGCCTATGTTCAAATTAATCCGTTGGACACAAGTTCTTCCCGTTGAAAGGTGTTTTGTAAAGTACCGACAGAGTTGTCCTTGTGTCCTTTACTTTGCAGGCTTTTTTCGTCTTCTGAATAAGTCTGATATGTTCACATCTGAATAGGCTCAGCAGTTGACTTCTATGATCCAGTAAATCTTCATATCTGATTCGTCAACTGCTTCGCATCTGTGTGTTTTCTTTATTGCTTCTTATCCAGCTTTGATCTTTGATTCAGCTTCTGCTTGCATCTTTTCTTCATATCTGATTGACATCTGATATCGTCTTATCTTCATTGCTGAACATACTTCTCTTTCACTGCTAAACAGACTTCTTTTCACTGCTGAACAGACTTCTGTTCATTGCTGAACAAACTTCTCTTCACATCTGAATAGGCTCAGCAGTTGACTTCTATGATCCAGTAAATCTTCATATCTGATTCGTCAACTGCTTCGCATCTGTGTGTTTTCTTTATTGCTTCTTATCCAGCTTTGATCTTTGATTCAGCTTCTGCTTGCATCTTTTCTTCATATCTGATTGACATCTGATATCGTCTTATCTTCATTGCTGAACATACTTCTCTTTCACTGCTAAACAGACTTCTTTTCACTGCTGAACAGACTTCTGTTCATTGCTGAACAAACTTCTCTTCACTGCTGAACAGACTTCTCCTTCACATGTGAATTGTTCTTCTGTTCATAGCTGGATCCAGATCTCTTGTATTTAACATCTGAATCAACTGCTCTTGTCTTCAACATCTGATTCAACTGCTCTTGTATTCAACATCTGATCCAACTGCTGAATCGATCTTCTGTCCAATATCAGAATCGATATTCTGTCCAACATCTTAATCGATCTTCTCATCACATCTGAACCATCTTGCATATTTTTGCATGAGACCAGTGCTACTCCCTCTGAAACGATCCAACAAGCAAGACTCAATATCTTCGCTATTGACCTAAGTTGCTTTTCGGCCAAATTCCTTCGTTTAGGCCTCTGAAATCGCGTTTTACTATTTTCAGCTCTTGGTCTGCTACAGTATCAGATCTGATTGAGTTAGATCTGTTTGAGTTACTATATCAGATCTGATACATCTCACTGCTGCTCAGCTCTCGATGACGTCACGATTGCTGAATTCTTCAATAAGCTTGGATGACGTCACGACTGCTGAAATCTTAAATTCTCTTATCTTCTTTCTACTTTGCTAATCCAGCTGTGAACTTTTTTGATAAGCACTCGTCTGTCCAGATCTCTCTTGTTGTATTTCCAGCTAACATCTGCACACTTAGTAGAAACATTAGAAACAGAATAACAACTTTTGTGTAATTTAAAACTCAGATCTGGATCTGTTTACACAGATCCATCAATCTCTCCCTTTTTGATTTATACAAAACTTGGAATAACAAATGCTGATCTAACAAATTCTCTCCCTTTTTGTGGGAATCAAAAAGAGATCGAAAACTGGTCTTTCTCGAAATATTTTAAATTCAAAGTTCTCCCTACACTAACTCAGTAAGATCTGTGACAGCAGGGGTTTCAGATTTTGGAAAAGGAAAACAGATTTGGGAACAACCATATGCACAGATGATGAGATTTTGAAAGAACTGATCGAATGCTACTGAAAATTCTCATTTATTCAGATTTGGAGATAAATGTAAATTGAATTAACAGTACTTCTTCCATGTTTCTCAATCGGTGTCCCATGTGCTATTTATCAGCACAACCAGAAATAGAGAAAATGGCATACACACATATTTCACGAAATCTGTGTCAGCTTGATAGAAGATAAAATATGAAATTCAAAATACATTACACACCTTACACTTCATAACATGAGTTTTAAAACTTAAAAACATTTTGTAGCATAGATTCAGATTTGACAAAACACAGAGACAAGGTCAAAACTGAAGTGGTGCTTCAAATATTGCTCAAATTACTAAAGATTAAAAGATAAATAACAATGGAATTCACAGAATCTCTTCCATTTCTCCTTAAAAATATCCCATAACAGAATTAAAGTTCTTGGCATACACACAAATCTCGCAAGATCTGTGTCAGCTCGTCAGAAGACATATTACTGCACGTTCTTTTGGAACAATGCTCTGCAATTCCAAAATCATTACTCTCCCTATCTTTTATAATATTGTGCGAGTGAATCTTTGTGTGTGTGAGATTTACAGTGAACGCTCAACTCTCGAAGACATAATCTCACACATCTGGGAAGAGCTTCCTCAAAGCTGATTAAGTTCAGCAGTCGACACTTGCAATTATCTTCTTCTTCTTGGTGGTCGACTGCCTCACCTTTCTGTAATTCTTCCCACTATCTTCTCTCTGTTTTTCTCTCTTTGCAGCATCATCGTCTTCATCAATCTTTCTTGTATAAATAGCCTCAGTTCAAATTAATCTGTTGGACACAAGTTCTTCCCGTTGAAAGGTGTTTTGTAAAGTACCCACAGAGTTGTCCTTGTGTCCTTTTGTAGCGCCCCAAAATCCATAGGACCGCAAATTCTCATCTTTGAAATTCGAGGATTCATTTCTAATTTCAGATTTCAGCTTGTCTGCTTAATTGAAAAGCTGATTTCTTAATTTCCAGATGCGGGACATGATGCAAGGTCTGACCAGCTGTTACTCCGAGCATCAACTGGGTGATTTTAGGAGGGTGAAAATAAAATGAACATCGAGTGGGAGGATGGCTTTTATTAAAATGAGAGTATTGTTTTAACAAATTAAAATAGTAACAGGGGATATTTAGTAAATTCTGGAGAAGTAGGTGTGGAACACCATGCCTACTCAAGTGTTTTCCCCTGCTACCAGTCAGACTCCCATGCCTATGGTACATTGGACTATAAGATCAAAGTTTGTAAGAAAAATCTTTAATTTTATCAAAGAAACCATAGGAAACTCGCTGTGGTGCTTGGAGAGACTTGCTGCTAGACCTGCTGTGTTTTCGTGTTCTCCTGTATTGAGGCAAGTAAAATCTGATTCTTGCTACACCATGAAAGCATATGTATTGTTTTTACTTCGTTTTTAAATTCCTTGCCTAAGTTATGTTTAATATCAGCCTTTGTTCATCGTTTGCTGATATTGAATTGTATGTTTAATGAGTGGGTTCACAGTGACTCCACAAAGTTGGAAATGCTAGTCGAACCAGAACTAAGTCTGGTTTGATAGGTGAATTCTAATATTGTGGATGTTGTTCGTGACGTTATCTTATTTCATAACCATCAGCTGGTTACTGTTTCTTGCGACTGGTTACTGTTGCTTGCGACTGGTTTTGCTTGCGACTGGTTACTGTTGCTTGCGACTGGTTTCTCTTGCGACTGATTCTTTCCCCTACGTACCTCAATACTGATTTACATCCAGCGTCTGGTTTTCTTTCATCGGCTGATTTCCGTTACCCAACGACTGGTTGTTCTTTAACCAACGACTGGATGATCTACTGTTACTCTGTTGACCCAATTAATTGTGTTGACCACCGATATGTACCCATCGACTGATCTACTGTTCACATCAGTTGGTTTTCTTGCCAACAACTGAAATTATCCCAATAAATGATACTGATTTACATCCAGCGTCTGGTTTTCTTTCATCGGCTGATTTCCGTTACCCAACGACTGGTTGTTCTTTAACCAACGACTGGATGATCTACTGTTACTCTGTTGACCCAATTAATTGTGTTGACCACCGATATGTACCCATCGACTGATCTACTGTTCACATCAGTTGGTTTTCTTGCCAACAACTGAAATTATCCCAATAAATGATTTCCTATGTCTCAGCTGGATGCTCAGTGAAAATGATTTTCGAAAGAAGTATGAGTTTTAAAAAAAATGAAGTGAACCCCGATGCTGAGATTTGAGTTCGTTCAGTATGTGTTTTAAAGAAGAAAGTTTCAATTTAAGAATTTATGGCTTAGATAACAGACGGTCCGTAAGGGAAGGGTGAGCAGCAGACGATAGGGTCGGTTGCCCCTTCATAGTGGGTGAGATTTCATCATATTGTAACTGATACCAGTAGTCATTCGATCGAGTGCAATGTGACCTAAGTAGAGCTTCTGAGCCATAAGTCTAACAAAAATGATAACGCTGGAATTTGAATTTATTTCCAGAACAAAAATTATGATGAATGATATTCTATGACTTCTTTTAAAACTGTGATGTCTTATGTTTTACACCTGCATATTGTGCTTGTTACTCTCAGTTTTGCTTGTGAGCCCCTAGGCTCACTAGCTTTATTGGTGCAGGTGAGTCGGCGCCGGAGCAGATGGGAGGTGGAGTTTGAACCAGTAGCGACGTGTTAGTGTTTATCGAAGGCCTGCGTTTCCGCGATGTTCATTCTGTATTTTGCTATTTTTGTTGTCTTTGATCTTAGTCAAATCTGTATTGAGATCCGTTACAACAAAGATGAATTCAAATAGAGTTCAGTAGTTGTAATATCGCGACTTCGCATTTTGTACTTTGAAATTGTAATGAAGTCTGGTATTATTTTATGGCGCCAATGGTTGTATTTAGATTTTTTTTATTGAGCAAGGCAATACAGCTTGTTCTATTTATTATTCAGCCCTTCTATTTTCCTTTTATTTCCTTTTCTTTGATCCCGTGACTCCCATGGGGATTGGGACGTCACACCTTTACTTTGCAGGCTTTTGTCGTCTTCTGAATAAGTCTGACATGTTCACATCTGAATAGGCTCAGCAGTTGACTTCTATGCTCCAGTTAATCTTCATATCTGTTTCGTCAACTGCTTCGCATCTGTGTGTTTTCTTTATTGCTTCTTATCCAGCTTCGATCTTTGATTCAGCTTCTGCTTGCATATTTTCTTCATATCTGATAGACATCTGATATCGTCTTCCCTTCATTGCTGAACAGACTTCTCTTCATTGCTGAACAGACTTTTGTTCACTGCTGAACAGACTTCTGTTCACTGCTGAACAGACTTCTCCTTCACATCTGAATTGTTCTTCTGTTCATAGCTGGATCCAGATCTCTTGTATTTAACATCTGACTCAACTGCTCTTGTCTTCAACATCTGATTCAACTGCTCTTGTCTTCAACATCTGATCCAACTGCTGAATCGATCTTCTGTCCAACATCTGAATCGATATTTGAATCGATATTTTGTCCAACATCTGAATCGATCTTCTCTTCACATCTGAATAAGCTTGCATATTTTCGCATGAGACCAGTGCTACTCCCTCCGAAACGGTTCAACGAGCAAGACACAATAGCTTTGCTATTGATGTAAGCCGCTTTTCGACCAAATTCATTCGTTTAGGCCTCCGAAATCGCGTTTTACTATTTTCAGCTCTTGGTCTGCTACAGTATCAGATTTGATTGAGTTAGATCTGATTGAGTTACAGTATCAGATCTGATTCATCTCACTGCAGTTCAGCTCTCGATGACGTCACGACTGTTGAAATCTTCAATAAGATTGGATGACGTCACGACTGCTGAAATCTTCAATTCTCTTATCTTCTTTCTACTTTGCTAATCCAGCTGTGAACTTTTCTGATAAGCACCCGTCTATCCAGATCTCTCTTGTTTTATTTCCAGCTAACATCTGCACACTTAGTAGAAACATTAGAAACACAATAACAAGTTTTGTGTAATTCAAAACTCAGATCTGGATCTGTTTACACAGATCCATCAATCTCTCCCTTTTTGATTTCCACAAAACTTGGAATAACAAATGCATGATCTAACAAATTATCTCCCTTTTTGTGGGAATCAAAAAGTGATCGAAAACTGGTCTTTCCCGAAATATTTTAAATTCAAAGTTCTCCCTACACTAACTCAGTAAGATCTGTGACAGCAGAGGTTTCATTTTTGGAAAAGGAAAACAGATTTGGGAACAACCATATGCACAGATGATGAGATTTTGAAAGAACTGATCGAATGCTAATGAAAATTCTCATTTATTCAGATTTGGAGATAAATGTAAATTGAATTAACAGTACTTCTTCCATGTTTCTCAATCGCTGTCCCATGTGCTATTTATCAGCACAACCAGAAATAGAGAAAATGGCATACACACAGATTTCACGAAATCTGTGTCAGCTCGATAGAAGATGAAATATGAAATTCAAAATACATTACACACCTTACACTTCATAACATGAGTTTTAAAACTTAAAAACATTTTGTAGCATTGATACGATTGCAAAAGCAATCAGATTTGACAAAACACAGAGACAAGGTCAAAACTGAAATGGTTCTTCAAATATTGCTGAAATTACTAAAGATTAATTCAAAATAGAACACGTGCTACTGAATCACTTAATTTATTTAGATTTGGATAAAAACGATAACTGAACTACCATATTCTCTTTCATTTCTCTTATTTTGTCCCATGTGCTGAAAACAGCCCAACCAAAATAAGATCTTGGCATCCACACAGAACTCGCGCATTCTGTGTCAGCTCGAAAAAAGAGAACATGAAATTCAAAAATCATTTATCACATTTTCTTCATAAAATAAGCTTTTCAAAAACTTTTAAAAACTTTAAAACGAGGATATCACATGCGTTTTAAAAATAAATGATCGTTCAAGAACAACCTGCTCTGATGCCACTTGCTAGGAAAGGATCAGATCTCACTCTAACAAATCGAAGGGACGTGAGATATGATCAGACAAAAATTAGGTGCAATACCTCTGCATCCTTGAACATATATGAGCTCCGAGAACAGATATGGATTGGCATTAAAATACCAAGCGGAAGTATCCAGAACTGAACTCTAATTTTAAAACACATGCTAAATAGATTTCAAATATTATGCAATGCGTGCTAACAGTAAATGCGGAATGCTGTAAATAACATAGACCAGCTGTTTGTTTCTGGATGTTCGGATATAACATCCTACGTCTCCCCTTCTTCCTTCTTCAGGAAGGTATCCACTAGAAGTCTTTGATTATACATCAGAATGTACAACCCACTCAGCTGGGACTTATTCGCTGCCCAAGGCTGAACTCCTAGACTCTACACCAGCTCTCAGCTGTGTTCACTCAATCCCTTCATTTATGCCTCAGTGAGAAAGGCTACATACACAGAGTTTAACATCTTCGTGCTTGGACGGGATTTGTGTTTTGTTTTTGTTTTGTGATTCACTCGCTAATCTAAATAGCTCAACTCTCGAAATGTGAGAGTGAATCTGTGTGTGAGATTTTACAATGAACGCTCAACTCTCGAAGACATAATCTCACACATATGGGAAGAGCTTCCTCAAAGCCGATTAAGTTCAGCAGTCGACACTTGCAATTATCTTCTTCTTCTTGGTGGTCGACTGCTTCACCTTTCTGTAATTCTTTCCACTATCTTCTCTCTGTTTTTCTCTCTTTGCAGCATCATCGTCTTCATCAATCTTTCTTGTATAAATAGCCTCAGTTCAAATTAATCCGTTGGACACAAGTTCTTCCCATTGAAAGGTGTTTTGTAAAGTACCGACAGAGTTGTCCTTGTGTCCTTTACTTTACAGGCTTTTGTCGTCTTCTGAATAAGTCTGATATGTTCACATCTGAATAGGCTCAGCAGTTGACTTCTATGCTCCATTTAATCTTCATATGTGTTTTGTCAACTGCTTCGCATATGTGTGTTTTCTTTATTGCTTCTTATCCAACTTCGATATTTGATTCAGATTCTGCTTGCATATTTTCTTCATATCTGATACTGTTCATTGCTGAACAGACTTCTGTTCACTGCTGAACAGACTTCTCCTTCACATCTGAATTTGTTCTTCTGTTCATAGCTGGATCCAGATCTCTTGTATTTAACATCTTACTCAACTGCTCTTGTCTTCAACATTGATTCAACTGCTCTTGTCTTCAACATATGATCCAACTGCTGAATCGATCTTCTGTCCAACATCTGAATCGATATTTGAATCGATCTTCTGTCCAACATCTGAATTGATCTTCTCTACACATCTGAACCAGCTTACATATTTTCGCATGACACCAGAGCTACTCCCTCCGAAAAGGTCGTTGGCTATTGACCTAAGCCGCTTTTCGGCCAAATTCCTTCGTTTAGGCCGCCGAAATCGCGTTTTACTATTTTCAGCTCTTGGTATGCTACAGTATCAGATCTGATTGAGTTAGATCTGATTGAGTTACAATATCAGATCTGATACATCTCACTGCTGCTCAGCTCTCGATGACGTCACGACTGTTGAAATCTTCAATAAGATTGGATGACGTCACGACTGCTGAAATCTTCAATTCTCTTATCTTTTTTCTACTTTGCTAATCCAGCTGTGAACTTTTCTGATAAGCACTCGTCTGTCCAAATCTCTCTTGTTGTATTTCCAGCTAACATCTGCACACTTAGTAGAAACATTAGAAACACAATAACAAGTTTTGTGTAATTCAAAACTCAGATCTGGATCTGTTTACACAGATCCATCAATCTCTCCCTTTTTGATTTCCACAAAACTTGGAATAACAAATGCATGATCTAACAAATTATCTCCCTTTTTGTGGGATTCAAAAAGTGATCGAAAACTGGTCTTTCCCGAAATATTTTAAATTCAAAGTTCTCCCTACACTAACTCAGTAAGATCTGTGACAGCAGAGGTTTCAATTTTGGAAAAGGAAAACAGATTTGGGAACAACCATATGCACAGATGATGAGATTTTGAAAGAATTGATCGAATGCTAATGAAAATTCTCATTTATTCAGATTTGGAGATAAATGTAAATTGAATTAACAGTACTTCTTCCATGTTTCTCAATCGCTGTCCCATGTGCTATTTATCAGCAAAACCAGAAATAGAGAAAATGGCATACACACAGATTTCACGAAATCTGTGTCAGCTCGATAGAAGATGAAATATGAAATTCAAAATACATTACACACCTTACACTTCATAACATGAGTTTTAAAACTTAAAAACATTTTGTAGCATTGATACGATTGCAAAAGCAATCAGATTTGACAAAACACAGAGACAAGGTCAAAACTGAAATGGTTCTTCAAATATTGCTGAAATTACTAAAGATTAAAAGATAAATAACAATGGAATTCACAGAATCTTTTTCATTTCTCCTTAAAACTATCCCATAACAGAATTAAAGGTCTTGGCATACACACAAATCTCGCAAGATCTGTGTCAGCTCGTCAGAACACATATTACTGCACGTTCTTTTGGAACAATGCTCTGAAATTCCAAAATCATTACTCTCCCTATATTTTGTAATATAAGCTCAAAACATTTAAAAACAAAGCACCAGCTGATATTTTCCGCATAACAAGTATTTTGAAAATCCATCAGAGAACTATAAATAAATTTTGTTTCAAATAGAACACGTGCTACTGAATCACTTAATTTATTCAGATGTGGATAAAAACGATAACTGAACTACCAGATTCTCTTTCATTTCTCTTATTTTGTCCCATGTGCTGAAAACAGCCCAACCAAAATAAGATCTTGGCATCCACACAGAACTCGCGCATTCTTTGTCAGCTCGACAAAAGAGACATGAAATTCAAAAATCATTTATGACATTTTGTTCATAAAATAAGCTTTTAAAAAAATTTTAAAAACTTTAAAACAAGGATAGCACATGCGTTTTAAAAATAAATGCTCGTTCAAGAACAACCTGCTCTGATGCCACTTGTTAGGAAAGGATCAGATCTCACTCTAACAAATCGAAGGGACGTGAGATCTGATCAGACAAAAATTAGGTGCAATACCTCAGCGTCCTTGAACATATATGAGCACCGAGAACAGATCTGGGTTGGCATTAAAATACCAAGCGGAAGTATCTAGAACTGAACTCTAATTTTAAAACACATGCTAAACAGATTTCAAATATTATGCAATGCGTGCTAACAGTAAATGCGGAATGCTGTAAATAAAATAGACCAGCCGCTTGTTTCTAGAAGTTTGTATATAATATCCCACGTCTTCCCTTCTTCCTTCTTCAGGAAGGTATCCACTAGAAGTCTTTGATTATAAATCAGAATGTACAACCCACTCAGCTGGGACTTATTCGCTGCCCAAGGCTGAACTCCTAGACTCTACACTAACTCTCAGCTGTGTTCACTCAATCACTTCTTTTATGCCTCGGTGAGAAAGGCTACATACACAGAGTTTAACGTCTTTGTGCTTGGACGGGATTTGTGTTTTGTTTTTGTTTTGTGATTCACTCGCTAATCTAAATAGCTCAACTCTCGAAATGTGCGAGTGAATCTGTGTGTGAGATTTTACAGTGAACGCTCAACTCTCGAAGACATAATCTCACACATCTAGGAAGAGCTTCCTCAAAGTTGATTAAGTTCAGCAGTCGACACTTGCAATTATCTTCTTCTTCATGGTGGTCGACCACTTCACCTTTCTGTAATTCTTCCCACTATCTTCTCTCTGTTTTTCTCCCTTTGCATCATCATCGTCTTCATCAATCTTTCTTGTATAAATAGCCTCAGTTCAAATTAATCCGTTGGACACAAGTTCTTCCCATTGAAAGGTGTTTTGTAAAGTACCGACAGAGTTGTCCTTGTGTCCTTTACTTTGCAGGCTTTTGTCGTCTTCTGAATAAGTGAGTTCGAGACTAGTATCTGCGATGCGAAGTACCATGTTTCATTGGTAGGGAACATTGTGATGTTCTGAGCATGCAGATAGATAGTGTCAGGCCCCGTGCTAATTACAAACGTTTAACACATAATACGCGCATAAACACGGAAGCTTAAAATTAGGGCTTAAAAATTTTTCGAAATACAATGGGCCTGAACTTCAAATCATACATTCAAAATATTCAATACTCAAAATATGAGTTGACTCAAACTCATATGCAACAGGTAACAACATAATATCAATCAAATACAGATCCCCAATACATGATAACACGGGGCATCCCCCGGTTCAATACATATCATATATAGACTGGGACTCAGGGGCGCGGGGATCTACCAGCTGAACCTCCACTCTGTCCAGCTTGGTTGCCTGTATTTCCTGCAAATGGGCAACACAGACCCAAACAAAAACAAAAGCAAGAAACAAGTACGAGGTCAAGCCTCAGTACGAAGAGCTATCAAAGCAGATAAACATGAAACATGCTATAAATCAATGCTATGAATGCATGAGGCTGTCAAAAGAAATCAGTCAGCTAGGCCAGTGTAACAACCGGCAAATCATATCATGTCGCCTCTATATCACGGTCTATCAACCGGGAAATCATCGGGGCCCGTCAGCCCATCACAGCTCGGCGATAG
This sequence comes from Dorcoceras hygrometricum, assembly GCA_001598015.1. Lineage (NCBI taxonomy): Eukaryota > Viridiplantae > Streptophyta > Magnoliopsida > Lamiales > Gesneriaceae > Dorcoceras > Dorcoceras hygrometricum. The sequence continues at coordinate 227,613 of KQ999347.1, read as the reverse complement.
ACACTCGTATCTGGTAGTCACCGCTCCGACGATAGCGTTGGACTTTTCGGGCATGACTAATCAGTCGACCAGTCACAACGTGGCACCCAATCAGGTTATCAAATCAAATCTGTAAATCAGGCTCAAGATGTATGCATGAATGCCATTCAATATCCATGCTCAATACATACAATGCCTAAACGTAAAAACAGTATGCATACTCAACCAAAAACAGCAACTGGTTCACGTAAGCACATAACAGAAAAGCCACAAATTTCACAACATCGAATATAGACATGTTCAATCTCAAAGCTGCTAAGGGCTGCTCAATTCGTACCTCTAATCCTCAAAATTCTACCTCACAATCACGACAGGGCACGGCAGATCTCACAGCTTGCGAACAGATTTCACCTAGCTTCAAAATCACAAAGCCGAAGATTCCAGCAACAAATATGTTAGAGTAGATGCCCAACTAGCCAACTTGTGGCGTGTGGGTTTATAGACTCTTGTATGAAACAATCTTTATATATGATATTCGCATTCATTTATATGGCGTTCTTTACTTTCATTATGTGTGTGATGATTTACAATTGCGTTGAGTAAAGACCTAGAATGCACTAAAGCGTATGTTAGATGTGATAGTGGGTATGACGGCTATCATGAAACACATCTAATAGTCGCTGTGTATTCTGAACATGTTCCTAGTTGATTGGGCAGTCAAAATGAGGATAAGGCCGCCCGAGTTCGAGACTAGTATCTGCGATGCGAAGTACCATGTTTCATTGTTAGGGAACATTGTGATGTTCTGAGCATACAGATAGATAGTGACCTGGTGATCTATCGAACTACCCTCCTTCGGACTTTCCAAGTGGTTACCATTTGTCGAGTGGATAAGTCCGAGGTCTTGGTTGTACTAATTAGTCCTCAAAAAGTCAATAGGGGTCAAACCGGGGTTTCCCGCTGTTGAGGGGCAAAACGGTCATTTTGCACTGGGGTTCTGAAAAATGGTTTTTCAGATCATATTATTCAGTTTTGGAAACTGAATCGATCGGTCCGATCTGATCGGCGATCGGAGTTACGATGAAGTCTCGGTGGTGGAGATGAACTGAATGTTCATCGTTGGACCCGGGCCCGTTGGGCCGGTCCAAGTCCAACACTTAAGCTTATTTAATTAAGCCTAAACCTAGACTTCAATACACAACAACTCAACTCACAACCCTAAACCTAGAAGCATAGCCGCCTCCCCTCCTCTCCATATACGCCGCCGCCGTCGCCGCCGCCGCCCGTCTTCGCCGGAAAAATCGTTTCCGGCCAATTCGACGAGGAGAATCCGTCCACGCAGATCTCGTCACGCCTTCTAGTGCAGGGTGACAAAGGAGTCTTGTATCCGGTCGTGGACCGGATTGGCGATATCTACCGTAATCTATCAAGAAGAGCCGACGTTATTGTAACTACGGTTGGAGCCAGGCACAAGTGCCAGCAAGGTAGTGTTTTTGAACACCCTATGTATGACAATTGTTTTGTTATCCAACGTATTGATCGTCTCCCGGCCGTTTATTTTTCTGTTCTTCCGCTGCCTAGCCGGGGGGCGGATCCGGATCCCCAACAGTGGTATCAGAGCCAGTGTTTTCGGATCTGAACAATACGATTATTACCATAATTGTATTTAACATTGAATTTCAGATTTGGAATCGATCGGAAAACCAAAATTTCACCGCACATCAACCGCCCGGCGTCGCCGCATGCGGCGGCGCCACAACGAACGTCGTTGCGCGTGCTGGGCGCGCGCTAGCCGCGCGCGGCCCAATTATATTTCGAAAAATTTTAAGCCCGATTTTACGCTTCGGTGATTATGTGCTTAATTGTGCTATTATCTTTGAGTGATTAGCACGGGGCCTGACACTCACTAAATCTAAATAGCTCAACTCTCGAAATGTGCGAGTGAATCTGTGTGTGAGATTTTACAGTGAACGCTCAACTCTCGAAGACATAATCTCACACATCTAGGAAGAGCTTCCTCAAAGTTGATTAAGTTCAGCAGTCGACACTTGCAATTATCTTCTTCTTCATGGTGGTCGACCACTTCACCTTTCTGTAATTCTTCCCACTATCTTCTCTCTGTTTTTCTCCCTTTGCATCATCATCGTCTTCATCAATCTTTCTTGTATAAATAGCCTCAGTTCAAATTAATCCGTTGGACACAAGTTCTTCCCATTGAAAGGTGTTTTGTAAAGTACCGACAGAGTTGTCCTTGTGTCCTTTACTTTGCAGGCTTTTGTCGTCTTCTGAATAAGTCTGATATGTTCACATCTGAATAGGCTCAGCAGTTGACTTCTATGCTCCAGTTAATCTTCATATCTGATTCGTCAACTGCTTCGCATCTGTGTGTTTTCTTTATTGCTTCTTATCCAGCTTCGATCTTTGATTCAGCTTCTGCTTGCATCTTTTCTTCATATCTGATTGAAATCTGATATCATCTTCTCTTCATTGCTGAACAGACTTCTGTTCACTGCTGAACAGACTTCTGTTCAGTGCTGAACAGAATTCTCCTTCACATCTGAATTGTTCTTCTGTTCATAGCTGGATCCTGATCTCTTGTATTTAACATCTGACTCAACTGCTGTCAGGCCCCGTGCTAATTACTTAAAATTAACACATAATAAGCGCATAAACACGGAAGCTTAAAATCAGGGCTTAAAAATTTTTCGAAATACAATGTGTCTGAACGCGCACTGGTTGCGCGAACATCGCGGCTGGATGGAGACGCTGCATCGCACGGGCCGCGCAAGCTGTTGCGCGTGGAGCGGCCGAGAGTCGCCGCCTCCCTCGCCGCTGGTCGTGCATCGTGTAGCGCCGCTGCACGCCACGCTGGTCGGCACGATGCTGCGACGCAGGCTGGAGGCGTGGCGCCACGGGCTGGTCACTGGCCGACCAATGTGCGCCGACGATGGCGCACACTCGTGCATGAAGCGCCGCTCTTGTAGCGGCCGCGCGTGCGCCCTTGCGGCACATGAGATTTTTGCGCCGTTCGTTTTGTTGGTGGAGGCCGTCGGCCGGCCGCCGCTCCGACGAGTATCCGGCGATGTCGTGACGGCTGGTCTGAATTCTTTTAGGGTTTGGTTCGGGCCTGTCCCGGGCAGCCCGTGAAGTTTTCGGGCCGATATGCGATGTCGGGCCCAGTTTTGGTCGATTTTGAAATTTTAAGTTTTTGGGCCTAGAATTGTTTTAAGCCCAATATTGATACAATTAAAATTAGTGAAATGTGATTTTAATTATGAAATATGATTTTATAATGAAATATGATTTTGTTGATTAAAATTTGTTTTTATCGGCAAAATACGATTTTATTATAAAATACGATTTCGTAATTAGAATATGATTTTATGATAAATAATTAGATTATTTAAATTATGCATGTTAATTAGATTAATTGCATGATTGGGGTGATCTAGAGCCGTGGCCAATGTGTTAGGTGTATGCAATAGGTTTTATATGTTTTCGATTTTTTAATATATTTTGATTATCATTTAAAGTGGGCCTGTTTGTGGCCCGTTCCCACCCCTTGATAAATGTATCCCTTATCTGTCATAGTAAATTTAAATGTAAATTACTAGATTTAGTGGGAGGACATCGATCTAGAGCCGTGGCCAATGTGTTAGGTGTATGCAATAGGTTTTATATGTTTTCGATTTTAATATATTTTGATTATCATTTAAAGTGGGCCTGTTTGTGGTCCGTTCCCACCCCTTGATAAATGTATCCCTTATTTGTCATAGTAAATTTAAATGTAAATATGAACTGAACAAGCTGGAAGCCACTCTTGAAGAGGTGGTTAACATGCTTGTAGTGTTCGAAGGGACCATAAAGAAAACCCGTCCT
>KQ999347.1:206543-218558 GCA_001598015.1 Dorcoceras hygrometricum | reverse complement strand
TACCTGAACCATTGAGGGTCACACAAGTACTAGATTCGAGATTCCCGCACGGATACTCAGCTCAATGTGTTGAGCACGAGAAGAGGATTTTGGGAAGTGCGACTTCCTAAAAGTCAACAGGGGTCAAACTGGGGTTTCCCGCTGTTGAGGGGCAAAACGGTCATTTTGCACTGGGGGTTCTGAAAAATGGTTTTTCAGATCATATTATTCAGTTTTGGAAACTGAATCGATCGGTCCGATCTGATCGGCGATCGGAGTTACGATGAAGTCTCGGTGGTGGAGATGAACTGAATCTTCATCGTTGGACCCGGGCCCGTTGGGCCGGTCCAAGTCCAACACTTAAGCTTATTTAATTAAGCCTAAACCTAGACTTCAATACACAACAACTCAACTCACAACCCTAAACCTAGAAGCATAGCCGCCTCCCCTCCTCTCCATATACGCCGCCGCCGCCGCCGCCGCCGCCCACGTGCGCCGGAAAAATCGTTTCCGGCCAATTCGACGAGGAGAATCCGTCCGCGCAGATCTCATCACGCCTTCTAGTGCAGGGTGACGAAGGAGTCTCGTATCCAGTCGTGGACCGGATTGGCGATATCTACCGCAATCTACCGAGAAGAGCCGAGTTATTGTAACTACGGTTGGAGCCAGGCACAAGTGCCAGCAAGGTAGTGTTTTTGAACACCCTATGTATGACAATTGTTTTGTTATCCAACGTATTGATCGTCTCCCGGCCGTTTATTTTTCTGTTCTTCCGCTGCCTAGCCGGGGGGCGGATCCGGATCACCCAACAAAATCTGTGCAAGGTATTCAAATTCGTAGCTCAAATCTGCTATATACACACGTTAATCCTACGGCCAGAAGCTATACGCAAGTTCTACACTTCTACGCAGGCATTAACTACAAGAATAAAACTCAAATCTACGAGAAATGCTCACCCAAAAGCTCAAGGAAACCGAAGATCAAATTTGCTCACTGCACCAGCAAATCACGTACGCGCAGGGCCTTCGGGATCTCTCAACTCGTTGTTCCTAGCTTCCAAACTAGTATCAATGGGAAGAGCAAGTCTCAAGGAGTCCAGCGCCACCAAGAACGTCAAAAACAGAGGCTGGAATCGACGGGAAATGGTGATAGAAAGTGACGGTGAACAGTAGCTATTTCGAGGGTTCGAGTTTGAGGATAAGAAATATCGGGTCTGGAATGCTCTAAGTGTAACTCAACACTTAGATATATATCCTCTACTCAATAAGCTACAGGGCAAGTCAAACACCGACAAAAACAGAGTCCTACAACTCAAAATATCGCAAAACAGATCCCTCGTGCAACGCTAAGGCAAAAACAGACTTCACGCTAAACTAATCTCGCGCAAGCCTCAAAACGACAACGCTTAACCTTAAACAGATCTCAGCGCTACACGCGAAATGCACAAAACGACGTCGCAGGCAAAACAGATCTCTCCGCCTTTGACAACGCGCGAAGCTAAACGACGACGTTCAAAGAAACAGATCCCAGCGCTACTACAGAACTCGCGCAAAACACAAAACGACGGCGTATAGAGAACAGATCTCTCGCTTCTCGCTAAACCAGATGTCAACGCTTCTCATTGACCAGCACATGAAATCTGCTTACGCCAGCAGATCTCTCACCAAATGAACGCGATCAATTCTTGAATGAGATTTGCTTACGTCACCCATGAGACCTGCTTACGTCACCGAATCCGAAATCACGAAGAATAACATATCATTTCCACGTTATTCCTCCACACCCAGATCTCACCAAACGGTAACGTTTTACCTACTTCTCGAGGCAGAAACGCGCTAATACACAGAGGACCAGATCTCTAACACAAATCGATCAATTCAACATCATTTTTGACCAGATTTCACCCGATAAACACAAACTAAAATCTGGACAATTCCAACTAGAGATCTGAATATTTTCCAAATTAGATTTCACCAAAATTCGAAATTCCAGAAATCTAAATTCTTAATTCTCGTAACTAATCTAACTCAAAATCCGATTAATCACTAATTAGAAATCTGATACCTCACAACTGCTCTTGTCCTCAACATCTGATTCAACTGCTCTTGTCTTCAACATCTGATCCAACTGCTGAATCGATCTTCTGTCCAACATCTGAATCGATATTTGAATCGATCTTTCGTCCAACATCTAATTCGATCTTCTCTTCACATTTGAACCAACTTGCATATTTTTGCATGAGACCAGTGCTACTCCCTCCGAAACGGTCCAAAGAGCAAGACTCAATAGCTTTGCTATTGACCTAAGCCGCTTTTCGGCCAAATTCCTTCGTTTAGGCCTCTGAAATCGCGTTTTACTATTTTCAGCTCCTGGTCTGCCACAGTATCAGATCTGATTGAGTTAGATCTGATTGAGTTACTTTATCAGATCTGATACATCTCACTGCTGCTCAGCTCTCGATGACGTCACGACTGCTGAAAATCTTCAACAAGATTGGATGACGTCACGACTGCTGAAATCTTCAATTCTCGTATCGTCTTTCTAATCTTCTAATCCAGCTGTGAACTTTTCTGATAAGCACTCGTCTGTCCAGATCTCTCTTGTTGTATTTCCAGCTAACATCTGCACACTTAGTAGAAAAATTAGAAATACAATAACAAGTTTTGTGTAATTCAAAACTCAGATCTGGATCTGTTTACACAGATCCATCAATCTCTCCCTTTTTGATTTACACAAAACTTGGAATACAAATGCCGTGATCTAACAAATTCTCTCCCTTTTTGTGGGAATCAAAAAGAGATCGAAAACTGGTCTTTTCCGAAATATTTTAAATTCAAAGTTCTCGCTACACTAACTTAGTAAGATCTGTGACAGCAGGGGTTTCAGATTTTGGAAAAGGTAAACAGATTTGGGAACAACCATATACACAGATGATGAGATTTTGAAAGAACTGATCGAATGCTACTGAAAATTCTCATTTATTCATATTTGGAGATAAATGTAAATTGAATTAACAGTATTTCTTCCATGTTTCTTAATCGCTGTCCCATGTGCTATTTATCAGCACAAGACAAGGTCAAAACTGAAATGGTGCTTCAAATATTGCTCAAATTACTAAAGATTAAAAGATAAATAACAATGGAATTCACAGAATCTCTTCCATTTCTCCTTAAAACTATCCCATAACAGAATTAAAGGTCTTGGCATACACACAAATCTCGCAAGATCTGTGTCAGCTCGTCAGAAGACATATTACTGCACGTTCTTTTGGAACAATGCTCTGCAATTCCAAAATCAATAATCTCCCTATATTTTATAATATAAGCTCAAAACATTTAAAAACAAAGCAACAGCTGATATTTTCCGCATAACAAGTATTTTGAAAATCCATCAGAGCACTTTAAATAAATTTTGTTTCAAAACAGAACACGTGCTAATGAATCACTTAATTTATTTAGATGTGGATAAAAACGATAACTGAACTTCCAGATTCTCTTTCATTTCTCTTAGTTTGTCCCATGTGTTGAAAACAACCCAACCAAAATAAGATCTTGTCATCCACACAGAACTCGCGCATTCTGTGTCAGCTCGACAAAAGAGAACATGAAATTCAAAAATCATTTATCACATTTTCTTCATAAAATAAGCTTTTAAAAAACTTTTAAAAACTTTAAAACAAGGATAGCACATGCGTTTTAAAAATAAATGCTCGTTCAAGAACAACCTGCTCTGATACCACTTGTTAGGAAAGGATCAGATCTCACTCTAACAAATAGAAGGGACGTGAGATCTGATCAGACAAAAATTAGGTGCAATACCTCAGCGTCCTTGAACATATCTGAGCATCGAGACAGATCTGGATTGGCATTAAAATACCAAGCGGAAGTATCAAGAACTGAACTCTAACTTTAAAACACATGCTAAACAGATTTCAAATATTATGCAATGCGTGCTAACAGTAAACTCGGAATGTTGTAAATAAAATAGACCAGCTGTTTGTTTCTGGAAGTTGGGATATAACATCCTACGTCTCCCCTTCTTCCTTCTTCAGGAAGGTATCCACTAGAAGGCTTTGATTATACATCAGAATGTACAACCCACTCAGCTGGGACTTATTCGCTGCCCAAGGTTGAACTCCTAGACTCTACACCAGCTCTCAGCTGTGTTCACTCAATCACTTATTTTATGTCTCAATGAGAAAGGCTACATACATAGAGTTTAACGTCTTCGTGCTTGGACGGGTTTTGTGTTTTGTTTTGGTTTTGTGATTCACTCGCTAATCTAAATAGCTCACTCTCGAAATGTGCGAGTGAATCTATGTGTGAGATTTTACAGTGAACACTCAAATCTTGAAGACATAATCTCACACATCTGGGAAGAGCTTCCTCAAAGCTGATAAAGTTCAGCAGTCGACACTTGCAATTATCTTCTTCTTCATGGTGGTCGACTGCTTCACCTTTCTATAATTCTTCCCACTATCTTCTCTCTATTTTTCTATCTTTGCAGCATCATCGTCTTCATGAATCTTTCTTGTATAAATATCCTCAGTTCAAATTAATCCTTTGGACATAAGTTCTTCCCGTTGAAATGTGTTTTGTAATGTACCGACAGAGTTGTCCTTGTGTCCTTTACTTTGCAGGCTTTTGTCGTCTTCTGAATAAGTCTGATATGTTCAAATCTGAATAGGCTCAGCAGTTGACTTCTATGCTCCAGTTAATCTTCATATATGATTCGTCAAATGCTTCGCATCTGTGTGTTTTCTTTATTGCTTCTTATCCAGCTTCGATCTTTGATTCAGCTTCTGCTTGCAACGTTTCTTCATATCTGATTGACATCTGATATCGTCTTCTCTTCTTTGCTGAACAGACTTCTGTTCACTGCTGAACAGACATCTGTTCACTGCTGAACAGACTTCTCCTTCACATCTAAATTGTTCTTCTGTTCATAGCTGGATCCAGATCTCTTGTATTTAACATCTTACTCAACTGCTCTTGTCTTCAACATCTGATTCAACTGCTCTTGTCTTCAACATATGATCCAACTGCTGAATCGATCTTCTGTCCAACATCTGAATCGATATTTGAATCCATCTTCTGTCCAACATCTAAATCGATCTTCTCTTCACATCTGAACCAGCTTGCATATTTTCGCATGAGACCAGTGCTACTCCCTCCGAAACGGTCCAACGAGCAAGACTCAATAGCTTTGCTATTGACCTAAGCCGCTTTTCGGCCAAATTCCTTCGTTTAGGCCTCCGAAATCGCATTTTACTATTTTAAGCTCTTGGTCTGCTACAGTATCAGATATGATTGAGTTAGATCTGATTGAGTTACTGTATTAGATCTGATACATCTCACTGCTGCTCAGCTCTCGATGACGTCACGACTGCTGAAATCTTCAATAAGATTGGATGACGTCACGACTGCTGAAATCTTCAATTCTCTTATCTTCTTTCTAATTTGCTAATCCAGCTGTGAACTTTTCTGATAAGCACTCGTCTGTCCAGATCTCTCTTGTTGTATTTCCAGCTAACATCTGCACATTTAGTAGAAAAATTAGAAATACAATAACAAGTTTTGTGTAATTAAAAACTCAGATCTGGATCTGTTTACACAGATCCATCAATCTCTCCCTTTTTGATTTACACAAAACTTGGAATAACAAATGCATGATCTAAAAAATTCTCTCCCTTTTTGTGGGAATCAAAAAGAGATCGAAAACTGGTCTTTTCCGAAATATTTTAAATTCAAAGTTCTCCCTACACTAACTCAGTAAGATCTGTGACAGCAGGGGTTTCAGATTTTGGAAAAGGAAAACAGATTTGGGAACAACCATATGCACATATGATGAGATTTTGAAAGAACTGATCGAATGCTAATGAAAATTCTCATTTATTCTAATTTGGAGATAAATGTAAATTGAATTACAGTACTTGTTCCATGTTTCTCAATCACTGTCCCATGTGCTATTTATCAGCACAACCAGAAATAGAGAAAATGGCATACACACAGATTTCACGGCTCGATAGAAGATGAAATACGAAATTCAAAATACATTACACACCTTACACTTCATAACATGAGTTTTAAAACTTAAAAACATTTTGTAGCATTGATACGATTGCAAAAGCTATCAGATTTGACAAAACACAGTGACAAGGTCAAAAATGAAATGGTGCTTCAAATATTGCTCAAATTACTAAATATTAAAAGATAAATAACAATGGAATTCACAATCTCTTCCATTTCTCCTTAAAACTATCCCATAACAGAATTAAAGGTCTTGCCACACACACAAATCTCGCAAGATCTGTGTCAGCTCGTCAGAAGACATATTACTGCACGTTATTTTGGAACAATGCTCTGCAATTCCAAAATCATTACTCTCCCTATCTTTTATAATATAAGCTCAAAACATTTAAAAACAAAGCACCAGCTGATATTTCCGCATAACAAGTATTTTGAAAATCCATCAGAGCACTTTAAATAAATTTTATTTCAAAAGAGAACCCGTGCTACTGAATCACTTAATTTATTCAGATGTGGATAAAAACGATAACTGAACTACCAGATTCTCTTTCATTTCTCTTATTTTGTCCCATGTGCTGAAAACAACCCAACCAAAATAAGATCTTGGCATCCACACAGAACTCGCGCATTCTGTGTCAGGTCGACAAAAGAGAACATGAAATTCAAAAATCATTTATCACATTTTCTTCATAAAATAAGCTTTTAAAAAACTTTAAAAACTTTAAAACAAGGATAGCACATGCGTTTTAAAAATAAATGCTCGTTCTAGAACAACCTGCTCTGATACCACTTGTTAGGAAAGGATCAGATCTCACTCTAACAAATCGAAGGGACGTGAGATCTGATCAGACAAAAATTAGGTGCAATAACTCAGCATCCTTGAACATATATGAGCACCGAGAACAGATCTGGATTGGCATTAATATACCAAGCGGAAGTATCCAGAACTGAACTCTAATTTTAAAACACATGCTAAATAGATTTCAAATATTATGCAATGCGTGCTAACAGTAAATGCGGAATGCTGTAAATAACATAGACCAGCTGTTTGTTTCTGGATGTTCGGATATAACATCCTACGTCTCCCCTACTTCCTTCTTCAGGAAGGTATCCACTAGAAGTCTTTGATTATACATCAGAATGTACAACCCACTCAGCTGGGACTTATTCGCTGCCCAAGGCTGATCTCCTAGACTCTACACCAGCTCTCAGCTGTGTTCACTCAATCACTTCCTTTATGCCTCAGTGAGAAAGGCTACATACACAGAGTTTAACGTCTTCGTGCTTGGACGGGATTTGTGTTTTGTTTTGGTTTTGTGACTCACTCGCTAATCTAAATAGCTCAACTCTCGAAATGTGCGAGTGAATCTGTGTGTGAGATTTTACAGTGAACGCTCAACTCTCGAAGACATAATCTCACACATCTGGGAAGAGCTTCCTCAAAGCTGATTAAGTTCAGCAGTCGACACTTGCAATTATCTTCTTCTTCTTGGTGGTCGACTGTTTCACCTTTTTGTAATTCTTCCCACTATCTTCTCTCTGTTTTTCTCTCTTTGCAGCATCATCGTCTTCATCAATCTTTCTTGTATAAATAGCCTCAGTTCAAATTAATCCGTTGGACACAAGTTCTTCCCGTTGAAAGGTGTTTTGTAAAGTACAGACAGAGTTGTCCTTGTGTCCTTTACTTCTCTCTGTTTTTCTCTCTTTGCAGCATCATCGTCTTCATCAATCTTTCTTGTATAAATAGCCTCAGTTCAAATTAATCCGTTGGACACAAGTTCTTCCCGTTGAAAGGTGTTTTGTAAAGTACAGACAGAGTTGTCCTTGTGTCCTTTACTTTGCAGGCTTTTGTAGTCTTCTGAATAAGTCTGATATGTTCACATCTGAATAGGCTCAGCAGTTGACTTCTATGCTCCAGTTAATCTTCATATATGATTCGTCAACTGCTTCGCATCTGTGTGTTTTCTTTATTGCTTCTTATCCAGCTTCGATCTTTGATACAGCTTCTGCTTGCATCTTTTCTTCATATCTGATTGACATCTGATATCGTCTTTTCTTCATTGCTGAACAGACTTCTGTTCACTGCTGAACAGACTTCTCCTTCACATCTGAATTGTTCTTCTGTTCATAGCTGGATCCAGATCTCTTGTATTTAACATCTGACTCAACTGCTCTTGTCTTCAACATCTGATTCAACTGCTCTTGTATTCAACATCTGATCCAACTGCTGAATCGATCTTCTGTCCAACATCTGAATCTATACTTGAATCGATCTTCTGTCCAACATCTGAATCGATCTTCTCTTCACATCTGAACCAGCTTGCATATTTTCACATGAGACCAGTGCTACTCCCTCCGAAACGGTCCAACGAGCAAGACTCAATAGCTTTGATATTGACCTAAGCCACTTTTCGGCCAAATTCCTTCGTTTAGGCCTCCGAAATCACGTTTTACTATTTTCAGCTCTTGGTCTGCTACAGTATCAGATCTGATTGAGTTATATCTGATTGAGTTACTGTATCAGATCTGATACATCTCACTGCTGCTCAGCTCTCGATGACGTCACGACTGCTGAAATCTTCAATAAGATTGGATGACGTCACGACTGCTGAAATCTTCACTTCCCTTATCTTCTTTCTAATTTGCTAATCCAGCTGTGAACTTTTCTGATAAGAACTCGTCTGTCCAGATCTCTCTTGTTGTATTTCCAGCTAACATCTGCACACTTAGTAGAAAAATTAGAAATACAATAACAAGTGTGTAATTAAAAACTCAGATCTGGATCTGTTTACACAGATCCATCAATCTCTCCCTTTTTGATTTACACAAAACTTGGAATAACAAATGCATGATCTAAAAAATTCTCTCCCTTTTTGTGGGAATCAAAAAGAGATCGAAAACTGGTCTTTCCCGAAATATTTTAAATTCAAAGTTCTCCCTACACTAACTCAGTAAGATCTGTGACAGCAGGGGTTTCAGATTTTGGAAAAGGAAAACAGATTTGGGAACAACCATATGCACAGATGATGAAATTTTGAAATAACTGATCGAATGCTACTGAAATTCTCATTTATTCTAATTTGGAGATAAATGTAAATTGAATTACAGTATTTCTACCATGTTTCTCAATCGCTGTCCCATGTGCTATTTATCAGCACAACCAGAAATAGAGAAAATGGCATACACACAGATTTCACGGCTAGATAGAAGATGAAATACGAAATTCAAAATACATTACACACCTTACACTTCATAACATGAGTTTTAAAACTTAAAAACATTTTGTAGCATTGATACGATTGCAAAAGCTATCAGATTTGACAAAACACAGAGACAAGGTCAAAACTGAAATGGTTCTTCAAATATTGCTCAAATTACTAAAGATTAAAAGATAAATAACAATAGAATTCACAGAATCTCTTCCATTTCTCCTTAAAACTATCCCATAACAGAATTAAAGGTAGCTATCAGATTTGACAAAACACAGAGACAAGGTCAAAACTGAAATGGTTCTTCAAATATTGCTCAAATTACTAAAGATTAAAAGATAAATAACAATAGAATTCACAGAATCTCTTCCATTTCTCCTTAAAACTATCCCATAACAGAATTAAAGGTCTTGGCATACACACAAATCTCGCAAGATCTGTGTCAGCTCGTCAGAAGACATATTACTGCACGTTCTTTTGGAACAATGCTCTGCAATTCCAAAATCATTACTCTCCCTATCTTTTATAATATAAGCTCAAAACATTTAAAAACAAAGCATCAGCTGATATTTTCCGCATAACAAGTATTTTGAAAATCCATCAGAGCACTTTAAATAAATTTTGTTTCAAAACAGAACACGTGCTACTAAATCACTTAATTTATTCAGATGTGGATAAAAACGATAAGTGAACTACCAGATTCTCTTTCATTTCTCTTATTTTGTCCCATGTGCTGAAAAAAACCCAACCAAAATAAGATCTTGGCATCCACACAGAACTCGCGCATTCTGTGTCAGGTCGACAAAAGAGAACATGAAATTCAAAAATCATTTATCACATTTTCTTCATAAAATAAGCTTTTAAAAAACTTTTAAAAACTTTAAAACAAGGATAGCACATGCGTTTTAAAAATAAATGCTCGTTCAAGAACAACTTGCTCTGATACCACTTGTTAGGAAAGGATCAGATCTCACTCTAACAAATCGAAGGGACGTGAGATCTGATCATACAAAAATTAGGTGCAATAACTCAGCATCCTTGAACATATATGAGCACCGAGAACAGATCTGGATTGGCATTAAAATACCAAGCGGAAGTATCAAGAACTGAACTCTAATTTTAAAACACATGCTAAACAGATTTCAAATATCATGCAATGCGTGCTAACAGTAAATTCGGAATGCTGTAAATAAAACTAGACCAGCTGTTTAGTTTCTGAATGTTCGGATATAACATCCTACATCTCCCCTTCTTCCTTCTTCAGGAAGGTATCCACTAGAAGGCTTTGATTATACATCAGAATGTAAAACCCACTCAGCTGGGACTTATTCGCTGCCCAAGGTTGAGCTTATAGACTCTACACCAGCTCTCAGCTGTGTTCACTCAATCACTTATTTTATGTCTCAGTGAGAAAGGCTACATACATAGAGTTTAACGTCTTCGTGCTTGGACGGGTTTTGTGTTTTGTTTTGGTTTTGTGATTCACTCACTGTGAGGATTGAGAAATTTGAATTGTGATTAATCAATTTCGTAGGATTAGTCATGGGAGTTTGGGTTGTCGAATTTCTCTAAGTGTTAGAAATCAGACGCAGCGCTAGTATAAGAAGCAGACGTAGCGAATTTTTGGCGAAGTCTGTCAGCAGCAAGCTCCTGTAGCGAAAGGGGTGATGCATCGTCGTTTCGCTATGTAACGCTTGGTGATATCTGTTAACAGCGAGTTCCTATAGCGGGAGCAAAACGCCGTCGTTTTGGCTTAGCGTTAGCGATAGCTGTTTCGCGCGTTAGTTCATCAGATATGATGACTTAGGTTACGCGACGTCGTATTTTCTTTGAATGGATCTGTTGTAGTGTAGCGCTTTGATCAGATTTGCTGACGTATGCGAAGTGTTGTCGTTTTTATTAGCGCTCGTTGTGTTGCGTTGCGGTTGCTGTTGTGAGCTCCGCACTGTTGAAGAATCTGTTACCAGCTTTTGGTCGCTTCGCAAGAGATATCTGTTGTCAGCTGGTGGAACGCTGCGGCGTCGTTTGGTTAGTTGGAACAGTGTCGTTTTGGGTATTCTTTTGTGAATGCAACGCTTGATGGTTGTTGTTGGTTTCGTTGAGAGTAAAGCTGGTATCTGTTGTGAGCAACCACTGGTGTCTGTCGAGAGATATCTGCTGTTTCGATGTTTGTTGATTTTGTGAACAGCAGCTGTTGGATTTAAGGGTTATATATATAGAAGTGTTGATCAACACTTAGAACATTTTACACCATATATTTCTTATCCTCTTCTCTGTTGTAAACCTCGATAGACACTGTTCATTCGAACATTTCTCCCGTCGATTTCTGCCGATTCCAGCCTTGGTTTTGGGTGATTTTGGTGGCGCTGAGTTCACCTTGCCTAGCTATTTCGATTGCTACCCATTAGAGGCTGTAGAACAACTTGTGGAATAGAGCGTGAAGCTGCTGGTGTGCGAAGAATTCTGGAGAAATCTGGCAGAGCGTTCTTTTGGGTGTTGTGCGCTTTTGGGTAAGTGATTCCTTGCCAAGTTAAGCCTAGTTTAGGAGTTGAAGAGTACTCTGTAGGATTCGGTAGTTGAATTATGCTACTGGACCTTAGGACTTTAGATGTTGAGTTCGAAATTATCTGATTTTTAGATACCTGGTACAGATTTGAGTTCTAGGGAGTCTCTGCCATGATTGCAGTAGCAGAAGGAAGCTGATTTGCTTCAGTGGTTGTGTCGTGCCTTTGTAAGATCTGTTGAGGTAGAATGAAGTTGATTGAAGGTACGAATTGAGCGGATTTTACAGCTTTGAG
>KQ999347.1:180599-206187 GCA_001598015.1 Dorcoceras hygrometricum | reverse complement strand
TTGAGGTTAGTCGTGCCTGGTGAGATCTGTTGGATAATTCAGAGGATTGAGGTACGAATTGAGCAGATTTAGCAGCTTGAGCATGAACATGGCTGTAATTGATGTTGTGAGATTTGCTGATATGATTCTGTGAATTACGTGATACAGCTTGTTGAATTGATTGAGTTACATTCTGTTTTCACGTATTGAACTGTATGCATTTTGAATTGAATATTGAATTGGCATACATGCATACATCTTGAGCCTGATTGACAGAGATGAGTTGTGCTTGAAAAGTCCAATGCTATCATCGGAGTGGTGACTACAGGATTCGAGTGACTACCACCGAGTTGTGATGAGCTGACGGGCTCCGAAGATCACGGACCGATGATTTCCCCGGTTGATACACCGTGCGGGTATAGAGGCTGATTGAGATGATTGCTAGTTGATACACTGGTCTAGCTATCCGATCCTTGATAGCCCTCATGCATTTCATAACATCGATTATGGCATGTTGCATGATTAGCTGTTTTGATAGCTCTTTGTACTGAGGCTTGACCTCGTCTTTGTTTTCCTGCTTTGTGTTGTTTGGGTCTGTGTTACCCATTTGCAGGATCTTCAGGTAACCAAGCTGGACAGATTGGAGGTTCAGCTGGTCGATCCCCATTTCCTTGAGTCCCAGTTTATTTTATTATGTATCGAACCCGGGGGATGCCCCTTGTCATATGTATTTTGGGGATCTGTATTTGAATTGAATATTGTTGTTACCTGATTTTTGGATTTTGAGTTAACTCTTATTTTGATTATGAATATTTTGAATGATGTTTTAAGTTCAGGCCCAATTATATTTCGAAAAATTTTAAGCCCGATTTTACGCTTCGGTGATTATGTGCTTAATTGTGCTATTATCTTTGAGTGATTAGAACGGGGCCTGGCATTTTTGGTATCAGAGCTTAAACTGGGATAGCTCGATTTCCTTTGATCACACTCGAGTCTAGGCACAGAGTTTTGATTTGATTTTGATTGGCTCTGTGACTTATGTGATCTTTTATCTTTCTATGTGATATCTCTATCTGCTGTGAGATCTTACCTCTAGACTTGTTTAGATGCCGCCGAGGAGAGGAAGAGGTAGGGCGACTAGACGTACCGAGGAGGAGTCTAGGGCAGGTAGTGATGATGATGTTCATCGGGTTGAGAATGTTACTAGACAGATAGGAGAGATGGAGTTTGTCCTAGCTAGGTTTCAGCGGATGAACCCACCCTCCGATGTTTTCTGCAGCAGAGGCTTGGTTAGCTCAGATGGAGGAGTTGTTCGATACTCTGGAGTAGACCTATATTGATGTAGTGAACCGAGCGGTGGATATTGAGGAGAGTTTGATGGAGGTTGAGGCTCCGATTCAGCCGACTACTGGACGCACCTATCAGTCTGTGCAGGATGCGTCGCAATCTTTCATTCTCCTCAGGGGTCGCAGCAGCAGCAGTCGAGTCGCCAAAGGTTTCGACCTCGAGGGAAATAGTTCAAGAAGAAGGCGGATTCGAGTTCCTCTGGTTCTGTGAGTTCTGGTTCTGGCAGTGGTTTTGACAGTGGTTCTAGTGGCATGTCTTGTGGACAGTGCGGAGGAAGGCATCCGACTTCGCAGTGTCATGGAGTTCAGGGGTCCTGCCGTAATTGTGGACAGCCAGGACACTTTGTTAGAGTGTGTCCTCTGTTGAGGGGTCAGTCTTCAGTTCCATCGCAGCAGGGATCAGCTGGTGGTTCTTCTCAGAGACCGCAGTTTCCTGCCCCTACCCAGCGATCTGGATTCCAACCCCGTGAGCCTTCTAGATTTGGAGCACCTTCGAGACCTCCGTTCCAGATTCCGCTGCAGGCTCAGGCGAACGCTTTGACGAGAGAGCAGGCTGAGGAGGCGCCCGGTATGATGATCGTAGGTACATGCTTTATCTTTGATTATCCTGCGAGAGTTCTGTTTGACACTGGTGCATCACACTCTTTTATTTCTGAGTTGTTTGTTTGTGAGTATGGGTTGAGTTCTTCCCCATTGTGTGATGTTGTTTCCGTGTCTACCCCTGCTGGTGTGAATCTGTGGTCCCGTGAAGTGGTGTTGGATTGTGTGCTTCGATTTGATGAGCACGTTTTGGTGTCCAATCTGATTGTTTTGGGAATGAGAGATTTTGATTGCATCTTGGGGATTGATGTGTTGTCTAGCTATAAGGCTACGGTCGATTGTTTTCATGGTGTGGTGAGATTTCGCCCGGACTCGGGTGAGAGGTGGGAGTTCTACGGTGCTGATTTGTGCTCGAAGATTCTACTGGTGTCCGCCATGGAGATGTTTAGCCTGTTATTGCTGGATAATGCTGGATTCATGATTTACGCGCTGGATGTTTCCCAAGAGAAGCGATTGGAGTTGAGCGATATTCCGATCGTACGAGAGTTTCCCGACGTGTTTCCAGATGAGATTCCTGGATTCCCTCCAAGACGTGAGATCGATTTCAGCATAGAGTTGGTGCCCGGTACCGCCCCGATTTCTAGAGCTCCGTATCGGTTGGCGCCCGCAGAGTTGAAAGAGCTGAAGGATCAGTTGAGAGACCTCTTGGAGAAAGGCTTCATCAGACCGAGTATGTCGCCTTGGGGAGCTCCGGTTCTTTTTGTGAAGAAGAAGGATGGGTCTTTGAGGATGTCCATGGACTTCCGACAGTTGAATAAAGCGACGGTGAAGAACAAGTATCCTTTGCCGAGGATTGATGACTTGTTCGATCAGTTGCAGGGATCACTCATTTACTCTAAGATTGATTTGTGCTCTGGTTATCACCAGTTGCGAATTAGGGACGCTGATGTGGCAAAGACAGCTTTCCGAACTCGTTATGGGCATTATGAGTTTCTTGTCATGCCGTTTGGGTTGACGAATGGCCCAGCTGTTTTCATGGATTTGATGAATCGCGTCTTCAGTGAGTACATCGATCGGTTCGTGATCGTCTTCATAGATGACATCCTAGTGTATTCAAAGAGCATGAGAGAGCATAAGGAGCACCTCAGATTGGTGTTGCAGAGATTGAGAGAATCGCAATTGTTCAGCAAGTGTGAATTTTGGCTTGATCGGATTATCTTTTTGGGTCATGTGATATCGGCGCAAAGGATTTCGGTAGATCCGAGTAAGGTCGAAGCAGTTCTTAACTGGGAGAGACCTAGGAACGTTTCCGAGATCCGTAGCTTTTTGGGATTGGCTGGCTATTACAGGCGTTTTATCGAGAAGTTCTCTTAGATAGCCAGGCCTATGACTCAATTGACTTAGAAGGATCGGAAGTTTGTTTGACTGACGAATGCGAGTACAGTTTTTAGACGGTGAAAGAGAAGTTGACTACTGCTCCTATTTTGGCTCTACCGTCTGGATCCGGAGGATACGTTGTGTGCTCCGATGCTTCTCTCAATGGTTTAGGATGTGTGCTGATGCAGAACGGGTACTTGATTGCTTATGCGTCTCGAAAGTTGAAGCCTCACGAGACGAGGTACCCTGTTCATGATTTGGAGTTGGCTGCGATAGTGTTTGCCTTGAAGATTTGGTGACATTATCTGTATGGTGAAGAATTTGTGGTGTACACCAACTACAAGAGCCTGAAATACATCTTCCCGCAGTCAGATTTGAATATGAGGCAGCGACGATGGATGTAATTGCTCAAGGACTTTAACTGTGAGATACAGTATCAGCCTGGGCGGATGAACTCGGTTGCCGATGCCTTGATTATGAAGACCCAGCCTGCGATGCTTTCCTCTTTGAGTGTCTCAAAATTCTACGAGCAGTTGAGTACTTCTGGTTGGCGTTTCCAGCCGGGTGATCAGTACTTTATGGTTTCTTCGATTCAGGTAGAACTGCAGATTGTGAATGACATCAGGGAAGCGCAGAGGACTGATACGTACATTCATGAGTTGAAGATCAAAGCCCGAAGTGGTCAGTCTGATGATTTCTCTGCTTCTTCGGATGGATGTCTGAGATTTCGAGGAAGATTGGTGGTTCCGAACTTGATCGATTTGAAAGAGACCATTATGAATGAAGCGCATTGTAATCAGTACAGTGTGCATCCGGGCGAGAGAAAGATGTACCATGTCTTGAAACCTCACTACTGGTGGGAAGGCATGAAGAGCGACATTTCTGGTTTTGTTGCTAGATGTCTGAATTGCCAGCAGGTCAAGGCTGAGAGAATGAGACCTGGTGGATTTCTACAGAGTTTGGAGATGCCCCAATGGAATTGGGAGCACATCTCCATGGATTTTTTGACTGATATACCTCGATCGAGTAGGGGATGCGATGTGATTTGGGTGGTGATTGATAGACTTTCGAAGTCAGCCCATTTCATTCCCTATGATGTGAGATGCTCGATGAAGAAAATGGCGAAACTGTATATCGACCATGTGGTTAGATTGCATGGAGTGCCTGTTTTGATAGTGTCTGACAGAGATCCAAGATTCATTTCCCGATTTTGGAAGAGCTTGTAGGAAGCGATGGGTTCGAGATTGGCTATGAGTACAGCCTATCACCCACAGACAGATGGTCAGTCTGAGCGAACTATCCAGACTTTAGAGGATATGCTGCGAGCAGTGGTGATGGATTTCAGTGGTGGCTGGCAGGATTCTTTGTCCTTGGTTGAGTTTTCATATAACAACAGCTACCAGGTGACTCTCGGGATGGCTCCATTTGAAGCTTTTTATGGTCGAAAATGCAGATCTCCGATTTTTTGGGAAGAAGTTGGTGAGAGACAACTTTGTACCCCTGAATTTGTGCAGCACATGAAAGATCAGATTGACTTGATACGGAGTAGAATGAAAGCTGCACAAGATAGGTTTACCAGCTATGCTAATCGAAGGTGGTGATGGATTTCAGTGGTGGCTGGCAGGATTCTTTGTCCTTGGTTGAGTTTTCATATAACAACAGCTACCAGGTGACTCTCGGGATGGCTCCATTTGAAGCTTTTTATGGTCGAAAATGCAGATCTCCGATTTTTTGGGAAGAAGTTGGTGAGAGACAACTTTGTACCCCTGAATTTGTGCAGCACATGAAAGATCAGATTGACTTGATACGGAGTAGAATGAAAGCTGCACAAGATAGGTTTACCAGCTATGCTAATCGAAGATGTCGACCGTTAGAGTTCGAGGTGGGCGATCGAGTATTTCTCAAAGTTTCTCCTTTCAATAGCGTGATGAGGTTCAGATTTAAAGGCAAATTAGCTCCTAGATTCGTTGGTCCCTTTGAAATTGTTGAGCGGATTGGACAGTTGGCTTATCGTTTGAGGCTGCCTGATGAGTTAGCAGCGATACATGATGTTTTTCATGTGTCAATGTTGAGAAAATATGAGCCAGATCCGTCCCATGTTTTGAGAACCGATGAAGTTGAGCTGGATTCTGCCTTGAGCTATGTTGAATTTCCAATGCAGATTCTGGATAGGAAGGAGAAGCAACTGAGGAACAAAGTAGTTTCGTTGGTGATGGTCCAATGGAGCAAGCATGGCAGAGAAGAAGAAACTTGGGAATCGGAAGAGAAGATGCAGCGTGAGTGGCCACATCTATTTGAGTAGAGAGTTGTTTTAGATTTCGGTTTCTGGTTGTGTTTCCCTAGTTGTTATTTGTTGGTTGTCCAGTTATCTTGAACTTCTGGCCTTGTATCAGATGAATTTCTGTTTTGCTTTCTGTTGTTGTGAGGAATTGATTGAATTTTTCCCTGAGTTTGCCTTTGATTTCGAGGACGAAATCTCTTAAGGTGGGGAGAATGTGAGGATTGAGAAATTCGAATTGTGATTAATCAGTTTCGTAGGATTAGTCATGGGAGTTTGGGTTGTCGAATTTCTCTAAGTGTTAGAAATCAGGCGCAGCGCTAGTATAAGAAGAAGACGTAGCAAATTTTGGCGAAGTCTGTCAGCAGCAAGCTCCTGTAGCGAAAGGGGTGATGCGTCGTCGTTTTGTTGTGGTAACGCTTGGTGATATCTGTTAACAGCGAGTTCCTGTAGCGGGAGCAAACGCCGTCATTTTGGCTTAGCGTTAGCGATCGCTGTTTCGGGCGTTAGTTCATCAGATATGATGAAGTAGGTTATGCGACGTCGTATTTGCTTTGAATGGATCTGTTGTAGCGTATCGCTTTGACCAGATTTGCTGACGTATGCGAAGTGTTGTCATTTTGATTAGCGCTCGTTGTGTTGCATTGCGGTTGCTGTTGTGAGCTCCGCACTGTTGAAGAATCTGTTACCAGCTTTTGGTCGCTTCGCAAGAGATATCTGTAGTCAGCTGGTGGAACGCTGCGGCGTCGTTTGGTTTAGTTGGAATGGTGTCGTATTGGGTATTCTTTTGTGAATGCAACGCTTGATGGTTGCTGTTGGTTTCGTTGAGAGAAAAGCTGGTATCTGTTGTGAGCAATCACTGGTATCTGTCGAGAGATATCTGCTGTTTCGATGTTTGTTGATTTTGTGAACAACAGCTGTTGTATTTAAGGGTTATATATATAGAAGTGTTGATCGACACTTAGAACATTTTACACCCGATATTTCTTATCCTCTTCTCTGTTGTAACCCTCGATAGACACTGTTCATTCGAACATTTCTCCCGTCGATTTCTGCCGATTCTAGCCTTGGTTTTGGGTGATTTTGGTGGCGCTGAGTTCACCTTGCCTAGCTCTTTCGATTGCTACCCATTAGAGGCTGTAGAACGACTTGTGGAATAGAGCGTGAAGCTGCTGGTGTGCGAAGAATTCTGGAGAAATCTGGCAGAGCGTTCTTTTGGGTGTTGTGCGCTTTTGGGTAAGTGATTCCTTGCCAAGTTTAAGCCTCGTTTAGGAGTTGAAGAGTACTCTGTAGGATTCGGTAGTTGAATTATGCTACTGGACCTTCCCATTAGAGGCTGTAGAACGACTTGTGGAATAGAGCGTGAAGCTGCTGGTGTGCGAAGAATTCTGGAGAAATCTGGCAGAGCGTTCTTTTGGGTGTTGTGCGCTTTTGGGTAAGTGATTCCTTGCCAAGTTTAAGCCTCGTTTAGGAGTTGAAGAGTACTCTGTAGGATTCGGTAGTTGAATTATGCTACTGGACCTTAGGACTTTAGATGTTGAGTTCGAAATTATCTGATTGTTAGATACCTGGTACAGATTTGAGTTCCAGGGAGTTTCTACCATGATTGCAGTAGCAGAAGGAAGCTGATTTGCTTCAGTGGTTGTGTCGTGCCTTTGTAAGATCTGTTGAGGTAGAATTCAGTTGATTGAAGGTACGAATTGAGCGGATTTTACAGCTTTGAGAATGGCTATAATTCGGGTTATGAATTGTTGTTATGTGTTTACGTGAGGGAAGCATGATGAATTGATTGATTATATGTCTTGTTTCATGTACTGTGAATTGTATGCATTTGAATTGAATAGTATGCATTATGAATTGAATATTGATTGGCATACATGCATACATATTGAGCCTGATTGACAGATTGATTGATGACCTGATTGAGAGCCATGTTGTGACTGGCCGACAGATGTTTCGTGCCCGAAAAGTCCAACGCTATCATCGGAGTGGTGACTATCGGATTTGAGTGTATACCGCCGAGCTGTGATGGGCTGACGGGCCCCGATGATCACGGACCGATGATTTCCACCGGCTGATTGGTTGTGCGTGGTATAGAGGCTTGACTGAGATGATTGCCGGTTGATACACTGGTCTAGCTATCCGATCCTTGATAGCCCTCATGCATTTCATAGCATCGATTATGGCATGTTGCATGATTAGCTGTTTTGATAGATCTTCATACTGAGGTTTGACCTCGTATTTGTTTTCCTGCTTTGTGTTGTTTGGGTCTGTATTACCCATTTGCAGGATCTTCAGGTAACCAAGCTGGACAGAGTGGAGGTTCAGCTGGTCGATCCCCATTTCCTTGAGTCCCAGTTTATTTTATTACGTATCGAACCCGGGGGATGCCCCGTGTCATATGTATTTTGGGGATCTGTATTTGAATTGAATATTGTTGTTACCTGATTGTTGGAGTTTGAGTTAACTCTTATTTTGATTATGAATATTTTGAATGATGTTTTAAGTTCAGGCCCAATTATATTTCGAAAAATTTTAAGCCCGATTTTACGCTTCGGTGATTATGTGCTTAATTGTGCTATTATCTTTGAGTGATTAGCACGGGGCCTGACACTCACTAATCTAAATAGCTCAACTCTCGAAATATGCGAGTGAATCTGTGTGTGAGATTTTACAGTGAACGCTCAACTCTCGAAGACATAATCTCACACATCTGGGAAGAGCTTCCTCAAAGCTGATTAAGTTCAGCAGTCGACACTTGCAATTATCTTCTTCTTCTTGGTGGTCGACTGCTTCACCTTTCTGTAATTCTTCCCACTATCTTCTCTCTGTTTTTCTATCTTTGCAGCATCATCGTCTTCATCAATCTTTCTTGTATAAATAGCCTCAGTTCAAATTAATCCGTTGGACACAAGTTCATCCCGTTGAAAGGTGTTTTGTAAAGTGCCGACAGAGTTGTCCTTGTGTCCTTTACTTTGCAGGCTTTTGTCGTCTTCTGAATAAGTCTGATATGTTCACATCTGAATAGGCTCAGCAGTTGACTTCTATGCTCCAGTTAATCTTCATATCTGATTTGTCAACTGCTTCGCATCTGTGTGTTTTCTTTATTGCTTCTTATCCAGCTTCGATCTTTGATTCAGCTTCTGCTTGCATCTTTTCTTCATATCTGATTGACATCTGATATTGTCTTCTCTTCATTGCTGAACAGACTTTTCTTCACTGCTGAACAAATTTCTGTTCACTGCTGAACAAACTTCTGTTCACTGTTGAACAGACTTCTCCATTGCTGAACAGACTTCTCCTTCACATCTGAATTGTTCTTCTGTTCATAGCTGGATCCAGATCTCTTGTATTTAACATCTGACTCAACTGCTCTTGTCTTCAACATCTGATCCAACTGCTGAATCGATATTCTGTCCAACATCTGAATCGATATTTGAATCGATCTTCTGTCCAACATCTGAATCGATCTTCTCTCTTCACATCTGAACCAGCTTGCATATTTTCGAATGAGACAAGTGCTACTCCCTCCGAAACGGTCCAACGAGCAAGACTCAATAGCTTTGCTATTGACCTAAGCCGCTTTTCGGCCAAATTCCTTTGTTTAGGCCTCCGAAATCGCGTTTTACTATTTTCAGCTCTTGGTCTGCTACAGTATTAGATCTGATTGAGTTACTGTATCAGATCTGATACACTGCTGCTCAGCTCTCGATGACGTCACGACTGCTGAAATATTCAATAAGCTTGGATGACGTCACGACTGCTGAAATCTTCAATTCTCTTATCTTCTTTCTACTTTGCTAATCCAGCTGTGAACTTTTCTGATAAGCACTCGTCTGTCCAGATCTCTCTTGTTGTATTTCCAGCTAACATCTGCACACTTAGTAGAAACATTAGAAACACAATAACAAGTTTTGTGTAATTCAAAACTCAGATCTGGATCTGTTTACACAGATCCATCATACGTACTATTCAGATTCCACTTTTCTTTTGATTCAAAACCAATTCGATAGATACAGAAATTACAGACTTGAAGTCCTTGTTCCATTTCCGCTTCAATCCGAAAGATTAATTTGATTCATTCGAAAAGAGTCGAATGATTTTATTCAGTTTTCATCTTCAAAAGCATTACAGAGAATTCTCAAAGTGTTCTAGGGCATCATCAGAAGTTGTAAAACCCGTAAATCGTGACAGAAAAGAAAAATAGATTTACGAAAGAAAAGAAAGAGCAGAAAGAAAGAATGTTTATAGAAAAGTTTTAAGTTATGACTTAGATAACAGACGGTCCCCAGAGGAAGGGTGAGGGCCTGGCTGACGAACCAGTGTGCCCCTTCAACAGCAGGAAGGATCAGGATTACGGATTGACGGATCTGTATACCCCTTCATATAGATGGTGATGGTCCCAGAAATAGGATCACTAAGCAAATAGGAGTTCAGAAGGGGGGTGGTTGAATGAACTCCTTCGATTTTTGAAATCTTTTAAAATGTTTTCAACACGGCTTGACTTAAGTCCGAGTTACCCGATTTAAGATATCTCAGTTTTATGCAAGTTTCTCGGTTAACTTGAAAAGTGCGGAATCAAACCGATTGACTTGTGAAAGTGGATAAACACAATGAATAAGTGCAGTATGTAAAAGCGTAAAATAAATAGCAAGGGTTCAGAGATTTGTTTCTGGAAGTTCGGACTTCAATGTCCTACGTCTCCCCTTCTTCCTCCTCGGAAGGTATCACTAGAAGATTTGATGAAAGTAGGCCTACTACAAACACCCGATCCCGTAACCCGCAGCTACGAGAACTCCTAGTATCTCACAACAACAATCCAAGCAGACGCAACTGCTGGTTTACAACCCTTGTAGATTTATCTATGAAAATCAACACTTGAATGTTCTTCGAGTCTTGTGAGCTTTTTGAATGATTTCAACAAAGTGTAAGCTCTAGATAGATTTTGACAGCGTGACCGCAATAGATTAAATGGCGAAGGATTGTTTCTTCAATCCAGCTTCTTGTATTTATAGGCTTCGATTGCAACGGTCATTAAATCTTCAAAGGAAAATAAATCCCGTTTGAATTACTGTCAAAGTAGTACACCGTAATTCCTGCTCCACTACAAGGTAAATTGCTCATTGACAGAGCCAATTTGTCTTCTTTCCATTTCAGTGCAAACATATAAAAACGGCCTCTGAACATCGTACTATTTACCCAAAATAGTACCTACCTTGTCTACTTAATTCCAGGCAATAGTACGATCCTGATGATCTTTTCCATTTGAGTATACGATCGTATTTGAATTGATTAAGCTTGTGCCTGAAACTACTTTGATAATCAGCACTTCCTTCGTCATCGTTGTTAGTGATATTGCGACTGGAAAAACACTTGAAATAATTCAACTGCTGATACATGAGTGTTTTTCTATCGACTGGTCCTTTGTAAAACCAAACAACTGATTTTCTGGTGCGAGGGCAAAACGTTGTCGTATCAACTTATTTAAGCGACATCGTTCTTCTATCATCAAGTATCACCTGCTGATTAATAATCACTGTAGCCAACTACTGATATAAACTACCTGTTGATTTACTTTAAAGAAAGCATCTGCTGAAAGCAAAGCTCCATCGACTGAATCCTAGCGATACCCCAAAACGCTGTCGTTCCAACTTATCTAAACGCTGTCGTTTTGCATTTTCAAACGGAACAATTTAATGCAACTGCTGATTATCTTCAAGAACTCTTCCTACTGATTACCCTGACTGGTTCAACTGCTGATATG
The DNA here is from genome assembly GCA_001598015.1 of Dorcoceras hygrometricum. NCBI lineage: Eukaryota > Viridiplantae > Streptophyta > Magnoliopsida > Lamiales > Gesneriaceae > Dorcoceras > Dorcoceras hygrometricum. The sequence goes on along the minus strand of KQ999347.1, from coordinate 194,903 downwards.
TAAATGTGTATCTCAACGACGTCGTTTCAACTTACTCGAACGGTGTCGTTTTGCAATCTTTAGCAAAACACGTTAATACTCAAATTCTTATGTTCTAATCTAATACACCTGCTGATATCAAACCATATGCTGAATTCCAACGAATAGTTCAACTACAGAAATACACCACGTCGACTAAAAATAGTTTCCTGTTAAATTCTTGTCTTTTTTTGTTATCACCAAAACTAATAAATTTTGTCCTAACAATTTCCCCCTTTTTGGTGATGACAAAACTTCAGCAGCCGAGATAAGAAGATATGCAGAAATAAATTGCACACGAACTTCTGGTAATCAGACTTTCATTAATCATAGAAATTGTACATAAGAGTTGTACAAAAATTTCAATTTCTATGCTACTGTCTTCTTCCTCTCTTATACGAACCACTCCTGATGAGTCTTCTTTCTCTTCTTTCTCTGGCTCTTTCTCTTTCCAGCCTATCAGACTCTCGTCTATCTGCTTCAATGACTCTTTCCGCAGCCTCTTCAATACTGATAACTTGTCCACTCTCTATTATGTGTCTTCGCTCCTGTTCGGCTCTCTCTGTAAAATTTCCAGTCGTTGGTGGAAACGTTTGTGTTCTCACAGTACTAGGGCGGCTGCTGCTGCCTATTTCCCCCTTTTTGTCATTACCATCCCGGTTAAGACCATCCACTAGTAGTCCCAGCTGGGTGGTAAGTATAATATGATTGGCCCGAGCCTGACTTTGAAATTCGAAAAGCTGGTGGAAGATAGCCTCCTTGGTGGCCTCAGCATCTCTTTTAACACGCTCCAAGTTTGTGGCTATAGCATCCACCTTGGCATTCAGCTCTTTCACTTCCCTTTGCATGTCAATCTGGTCAATAGAAGCAGCGGTAATCTGAGTATGCAACTGCCTGTGAGATGATTTAATTTCCAGTGACAAGAGAGTTCTTTGATCATTAGAATCATTTCGCAACGCCCCAATCCATCTGTCTTGTGCGTCAAAGCGTGCGGTGAACTTCTTCTCAATGTCACGGAGGTGCATAAGAATGGTGTCTTTAAGCGCAGCACCATCATCTCTATTGCTGATTTGATCAAGTGACGCTTGCATCTGGTTTAACGCTCTTGTGATGTCGATAGAGACAGTAGAAGAAACTGGTAAAGAGAAAGCAGGAATAGTGGTAGCAGTATCTGTCTCATCAAAATTCATAGAAGAAGAACTGTCGGCAGATATTGGAGAGGATTGGCGCTGATCTAACGATAACTGTACACTCGGAAAAACTGACTGAGCAATAGATCTCTGTTCACCACGTAACGCTGTTCTGTCCAAAGCAATAGAACCCACAAGATTTCTAATATCCTCCATATTCACACTGCTAAAGAGACTGTAATTAGCAAACACTGTACAAAATTCAGATACCCGTAAAGCAAAAATAGGAGACGGTCGAGGAGCAACTCGATAAACTGGTTCAACCACTAAACAAGATTTGCTGAAGCTGATAGATCCCAATGGAAGAAGCCTGCCCGAAACAACAAAATGTGCAACCTCTATACAGATATCGGCCCATCTCTTCTTCATCAATCTGAAAAATTCACTCGTCGGAGGAAGAGTGTCATCATACTGGCGCTGGCTAGAAACCTCAAAAGGAGTGTATGCAGGAATAGCTTTGTGACTACCCAAGCGACCTTCAAACACCGTTGAACAGCAAGGCCTATCCCATCGAAGACCGTGTAACATTGATTGCTGCTTGAGTTCCTCCAAGAAAAAACAAAGAAGATCGGATAGCATATCAATAACTTTGAGGTGAACAGCCGAATCCCCTTCGCCGGGTACATAATTACTATCCACCCGTCCAAATATTTTCTCAGTAGCACTGCTCTATACTTCAAAAGTATGTACATTTTGCGTTGAAGTGCCACTCCTGTGGATTCTGCCTCCGCCTAATACAAAACTTGTTGCTCCTTAGGAAAATAGGATTCATCGATTTGAAAATTTGCCAACCTACTCAAACTGAATGAATGAAAAACCTTTGCCACCTCATCTATTACCTTCTCACGAAGCTGTATAAGCAGCTCTATATCTGCACAAATTAAAGAGCAATGTTCTTTCGGGGGCTTACCCTTGGCCGGATCTTTCAGGACTAGAAGCTCCTTTCCTTTCTCTTCAGGGTAAATCTTTGGAAGAGTTGCCTTGTACCAATCTCCTTCCTCAACCCCTGGAATATACACTGTCGCACCCCGAACGATTTTTGTAATTGCTCCTTCAACCGACGGCAGTGGAAGTTCAGCTGGAATAGTCATTATGAATTCATCCAAAGGCATTGCCTCATCAGCATCAAACCACTCATAAACAAACTTATCATCATCATTTAGCTCCATATCTGCTTGTTCGTCCACAGTATACTCTGGCTGGGAGAAAGCTACTTGAACACCCTCAGGTGTTCCAATATTCCTCTCAACCTCTATCTCTTCATCAGTGTCAGGAGGAGTAGTAACTGGTCACTCTGCATCCCATCTAGCAATAAGTTCCTCATGAGAAAGATCGAACCAATGTCGCTCGTCAATAGATACGGTTGAAAGACCTGTACCAGCAGAACCACGAATATCTAATTCTTCAACTTGTTCTTCCTCAGTGGATGCTGACTGTACAGTCTCTGAGAGCACCTGCTGAATGATAGTGTCCACATCATTAGCATTAGAAACCTCATTATTCTCAACGTTAGCAATGACTGGCTCGACAATAGGTACATCAGCCTTCTCGCTAATATCGTATGCTGTTTCTTCAGCAGCACCTTCAGCAGCCGGTTTCTCCAAAGATGATTCAACCACTGGTTGTTCTTCCGCTTGCTCACCGACTGGTTCTTGTTCACCAGCCGTAACAGCAACCTCAATAGCTGGGTGTGTTTCAACAATTTTTGCCTGCTGGTCCTCAACCATAGGCTCTACAGCTGGTGTAGCATGAATAATTTGTATAGGAATGGCTTCCTGGGCTACCACCACCATCTCCAAAGTCGATTGAGAATAGCTTGATTTCTTCTTTAAAGATCTTTTCTTCTTGACCACTGGTGCTTCCACCGGAACAGCAGCTGGTCTTTTCTTTGATGCCCATGTTTTCTTTGGTGCTTGCTTCACCGGTGAGGCATCAGCGACTTCCTGGGTGCTTTCTTTATCAGTGACTAGATATAGCGGTGCACCGTCTTTGCTGTCAGTATTTTGGAGACTGGAAACTCTGAAGATTCACCCAAGTTCAAATTAGGAATGTTCTCCAGCAATAGACTTATTTGAACAGCATAACCCTTGGCTTGCTTAGCCCCGGGAGTAACCATTTTCTTAAAGATGTTGAACAAAACATTCGCCCAGTTCATTTTTACGCCACAGACCACTGCTGTTAACAATGCAAAATTCTCCACTGTGAGAGCATTTAATGAACCTGCTTTAACTGAAATTGACTTTGCCAATATATCATACAGTAGGCGATATTCTATCTTCATCTGCCCCTTTCGCCCAGACAAATTTACCGGCTCTCCTGACAGTGAAACAATGCTCCGAGCATCATAAATTTTATCCTTTGGCATCTACGATAACTCCGATAGCCCATCATCTGGCAACTCAAAGGTCTCCGCCAACAACTGATCCGAAATCTCAATCGGTACGCCGTGCACAGTACTGATCACAAGGCCGTCCTTTACAGAACCATTGTTGAAAAACTCAACCAACTCCGATTCGTAAACCACCGCAAGACAACCCAAGAAACCCTCTAGGCCAGAAGCTATCAGAGCATGAAGCACCGAGACAATACCTGGGATTTCCATATCCAAAATGCAAAGTCGATGTGCAACGAGTTAGAGTAGAAAGCAGAGGCCATATCTGAACAGTAGAAGGTCGGAAATAACACCTGAAAAGCTTTTCAAAGATATACGCAGAGAAGACTATCGAGAGAAATATTCAAGAACACTCGAAGAGAATAGAGCAAGGTAAGAGTAATTGAAATGGGAACCGCCGTAAATAAAGTAAGGAATGCGAAAAGGTTACTGGAGAGAGAAAACATTTAGATGTGACGGTTCGTATGGTAACAACACGTGTCAACCATCCGTTAGCGCGTACACTGTTGGAAATTATTTGAAAAATTTTCAAACTATTTTAATCGTACGGGTGAAGATATTTTCAAAAGGTTTAATCGAATAAAATACAAAAATAAATAGATTCGCGCCAATGTTTAAAACGTCACAGCTGGTACAGTAAATGTAAAAACATTACTGCTGGTTTAATATTTCATTGAGGGTGGCAGGAGCTGGTCACATATAAGCATCAGCAGTATACATGCAACAACTGAGTATGTCCAGGCGTAGCATGTTCTGGTGACGTCACGCTTATTAAATCAGCTCCTGGTTCCCCCTACGACTGATACATACCTGCGACTGGTATCTTGCGACTGGTATACTCTAACGCAAGTTGCTTCCCTCGACTGGTAGTCTATTGTTCCCCCTGAACAAGTGACTTGCAGCTGAGATATGCAACAGCTTTCAATCTGCAAATTTGTTAGCGCATAGACAAATCATGGCAATTCAAGGAGACCTAATATTTTTCTAAAATAAGAAAACTTAGCGTCTGGTAGAGGCTTTGTGAAGATGTCAGCAACTTGTTGCTCCGTCGACACGTACTCCAACCGGACATCCTTCTTCAGCACATGGTCTCTTATGAAATGATTCCTGATATCGATGTGCTTGGTCCTTGAATGCAGCACCGGGTTCTGGGTGATCGCAATTGCTGAGGTGTTGTCACAGAGAATAGGAGCTTCGGAAGCATCAATGCCATAATCCTTCAATTGATGTTGAATCCATAGGATTTGAGCGCAGCAGCTGCCAGCAGCAAGATACTCTGCTTCGGCTGTTGATGTGGCAATTGATGTCTGCTTCTTACTAAACCAGGAGATCAGTCGATCCCCTAAGAATTGACACGTTCCACTTGTGCTCTTGCTATCAATCCTGCAACCTGCGTAATCTGCATCACTGTACCCAATTAGTTGAAATCCAGAGTCTTTGGGAAACCAAAGACCTACGTTAGGAGTACCCTTCAAATATTTCAATATTTGCTTTACAGCAATGTAATGCGATTGCTTTGGCTCTGCTTGAAATCTAGCACACATACAGACAGCAAACATGATGTCTGGTCTGCTAGCAGTCAAATATAGCAAAGAGCCTATAATACCACGATACAAAGGTACCTCGATGGCAGTTCCAGCTTCATCTTTGTCGAGTTTGATTGTGGAGCTCATGGGAGTCGCTGCTGCTGAACTATTTTCCATTCCAAATTTCTTCAGCAGTTCTTTTGTATATTTCGCCTGGTTAATGAAAATTCCATTTTCCAGCTGGCGAACTTGTAAGCCCAAGAAGAATGTCAGCTCCTCCATCATGCTCATTTCGAATTTATCCTGCATCAACTTAGAAAATTTCTTGCACAGTTTGAGGTTAGTTGACCCAAAAATAATATCATCAACATAAATTTGAACAAGTAAGACATGGTCATCCTTAACAAATTTAAATAACGTCTTATCAACTGTGCCTAATGTGAAATGATGTTCAAGCAGGAAGTTTGTGATTGTGTCATACCAGGCTCTGGGTGCTTGCTTCAACCCGTATAGAGCCTTGTCCAGTTTATAAACAAAATCTGGATTTTCTATGAAGCCAGGAGGTTGTGCAACATACACTTCCTCTGTCAAGACGCCATTTAGAAAGGCACTCTTGACATCCATCTGAAAGACTTTGAAGTCTTTAAATGCAGCATATGCAAGAACTTCCATTTGCCTAAAGCCTTGTGCAACCAGCCTAGCCTTATTTCTTGTTACTACGCCATCTTCATTTAGTTTATTCCTAAAGACCCATCGAGTTCCTATGACTGAATGATTCTTAGGTCTAGGTACTAGTTGCCAAACTTTATTACGTGCAAATTGATTTAACTCTTCTTGCATAGATTCTATCAAGCTTGGGTCATCTAAGGCTTCATCTATTTGTTTTGGTTCTATATGCGAAAGAAAAGCAGCATCAAAATGATCATACTGAGATAGCTGGCCTCTTGTGCAAACAGGGGATTCGAAATTACCTATGACTTGCTCAGGTGGATGATTTCTATTCCACCGAAGATCAAGTCCAATGGGATTTGTTCTTTGTTGTTCCCCCTGTGTTGCAGGATGGTTTGCAACTACTGGATCAGCAGACTCCATTAGATGTGGAGAATCGCTAGCTTGTGCGTCTGCTTCCTACTGGTAGGAAATGCTTGCTGCTGAATGACCAGCTGGTGGCCTAGATGTGCTCCCGACTGGTTCATCAGCAGGTGGTATCAATTGATGTTCTTGCGGCTGGTTCACCAGTCGGTGGTCTTGATGCCAATTGAGAAGATGTCGCGACTGGTTGTCCAGCAGGTGGACTTGATACCAATTGAAAATTTCTTGCAGCTGGTTGTCCAGTCGTTGGTTGAGCGTCGTATGATTGTATATGATGGTCCCTGTTTTGAATATAAGGAACTTAGTAGCGCTGCTAAAACAGTTCATTTAAAGATTTTGCGCTGCTAATACGGAGCTGCAATAGCTCGTTGTTCTTGAACACTTACAATAAACAGAGCACCGGAAACAAATCTGGTATGATTTAAAAATCATGCGGAAAATACCAGAACTGAATCCTATATTTTAAAACCAACTCAAACAGATTTATGTACAACATAAATCTGTTCGAGACTTGTGTGCTTGTGTGCTGCTGTATGCAATGCGAGAATGCTAAGTAAAGAGCAAGTGCTGATTTGTTATGCGTGCGTGCTGATTTCTGTTTATGCGTGTATGCGTGCTAAAGTAGATCGAAAGCTGAATGAATAACAGAACACGATACAAAACACAGCATATTTGTTTCTGGAAGTTCGGACCTCAAAGTCCTACATCTCCCCTTCTTCCACCTCGGAAGGCTCCACTAGAAGATTTGATCTTACAGCATCGTGTACAGACCCAATCCCACAACCAGCAGCTGTGAGAACTCCTAGACTCCACAAATGCACAACAGCCGCAACTGTGTGACTGACTACATACACATGAGTTTTACGTCTTCGTGCTTGGACGGGAACTGATAAACGTTTTGAGATTCATTCACCAATAAAATGTGAATGAATCTCTGTGTGTGAGATTTGATACAATGAAATCGCTCAACTCTCTGTTTTTCTCACACAATAGGGAAATGCTCTAACAAGCTAATCTAGACTCAGCAATCGACTCTCGTGAAAGCTCCTCTCTAATGGCGGTCGATTGCTTCGTCTATCTTTTCATTTTCCCTCTGTTGGTGCACTGTGTAATCAATGTATTTCTGCCACAGTACTGTAGTTGCACCAACGTCTCGTCGCTCTCTCGTCAACCTTCTTCAATGGCGCTTCTCGAATATATAGCACTGTTTGAAATATGGCCGTTAGATAGATTCCAAATCTGTTCAGCGCTTCATATGGCTAGTTTGTCTTCTTTCCATATGCGTGCAAACATCCTCTGTATAATGTACTATTTCCCAGAATAGTACAAGTCTTGTTCCCTTGAATTGAGGCAATTTGCACGACTAAATCTCAGCCATTGATTCTTTCCATCTTGAGCGTTGATTGCGTCTTGTCGCTTTCGCCATTTGAATTGAGCTCAGCAGTTGACATCCAGCTCTTGAAAACTCTTCGAACTCTTCGTAAATTGTCAACTGCTTCACTACTGGTTTATCACTACGACTGAATTCATCATCTTGCATAGCAACAGCTGGTTTAGAAACTCTCGACTGGATGAGCTGTTGCTTGCGTCTGGTTCATCAATTGCTTCGCCTGAATCTTCTTCAACAACAATAGATTTATCTTCTTGCGTCTGGGTACACAAACACTGCGACTGGAAATCTTTGCGACTGGATGCATAGTACTGAAGTTCGCGACTGGATCCATCGTTTCTTGTTGACTGAGTGAATCTTGCGACTGGATCCACTGTACCTCGCGACTAGATTTCCCAACGACTGGATGCGTAGTACTGAAGTTCGCGACTGGATCTTGCGACTGGTAATCAACGCAAAGTCTTCCTGCTGAATCTTTAGCGCAAGAGCAAAACGCAGTCGTATTAACTTATGTAAACGACATCGTTTTGCTATCGCTAACTCCAAATAGCATCTGCTGGTGAACAGTAGCTTGCGACTGGATATCTCCTCTATGACGTCGCTTCTCTCTTGCGTCTGGGTGAACAAGCTACCTGCTGATTCTTGCGACTGCTCTCTCAAACCATCTGCTGAATATGATGACATCACCTGATGACGTCATCAACGCTAATCCATCTGCTGATCTTTATTGCGAATGCAAAACGCTGTCGTTCCAACTTATTCACGCGACATCGTTTTGCAATCGCCAACTCCAAATACCAACAGCTGGTTGAAGCTCTCTGCTGATTCTATTCCACTGTAGCTTCCTGCTGAATGATGACGTCACTGCTGATGTCATCTACACTTAGCGCTCTAGCTGATTTCTTCATCGCTCCAGCTCCAGCTTGCGATTCTTCTTCTTCTCGAATAGCGACTGTTAATAGATTCATCAACAGTACTTATAATTGGAATCTTCTTCTTCGATACATTTCTTCAGCAGACTTCTCAATACATGTACCAGCTGGTTCACTTCGCTCTTTAGCGCTTGCAGCTGGTTGTCATCGTTCCAGCTGGTTTATTATGCTCCAGCTGGTTCAACTTGGCATTTGCCTGATTACGAACAGCTGATTCAACTTTGGACGTCTCCATTGCTAATCCAGCTGCCGATTCCATGAACACAAAGCCAACTGCTGATTGTTAATATTGCGAACCATCGGCTGGACAAATATAGCTGCTGCTGATCGTCTTCTTCGTTCCTAAAACCTGTACGGTGAACTGCTGGTCTTCCCGATTTAAAACAAAAACTCTCCCTACACTTGTTTCAACAAAAACAACGAAACAGCAGGAGTTTTAACTTTGAAAAACGAAAACAGCTTTGGGAAGCACCATATGCAACAGTATATGATTTTCAAAAGCAAAACTGATGCATAACTCAACATTATAAAAGACAGTGACGCCACTCTCCCTATCTTTTATAACATGAGCTCAAATCATTTTTAAAATCAGAATTTTGCATCAGCTGGAATCCGTAGAACAGAACAATTTAAAATACATCAGAGCATCGAAATATTTCAAATAACAAGTGCTACTGAGTTGCTTAAATCTATGAAGAACCAGTACAGAGAACAGCTCAGATTTTTCTTTCTTCTATCTCGCCCCATGTGCTTGTCACTGAGCCTCGCTCCAAGTGATCTTACAGCACAACGAAAATAGAAGCTTGGCATCTGCCCGAGACTCGCGCATCCCGACAGTTCATCAAGCGAAAAACCGGTTCTACATTAAAACAGATTAACTGGCCTTCATGAACAAGCTTCTCAAAAACAGTTTAAAAACATTAAAAGCATAGCACATGTGTTTTAAAATCAGTGCTCGTTCAAGAACAACCTGCTCTGATACCAATTGATGGTCCCTGTTTTGAATAGAAGGAACTTAGCAGCGCTGCTAAAACAGTTCATTTAAAGATTTTGCGCTGCTAATACGGAGCTGCAATAGCTCGTTGTTCTTGAACACTTACAATAAACAGAGCACCGGAAACAGATCTGGTATGATTTAAAAATCATGCGGAAAATACCAGAACCGAATCCTATATTTTAAAACCAACTCAAACAGATTTATGTACAACATAAATCTGTTCGAGACTTGTGTGCTTGTGTGCTGCTGTATGCAATGCTAGAATGCTAAGTAAAGAGCAAGTGCTGATTTGTTATGCGTGCGTGCTGATTTCTGTTTATGCGTGTATGCGTGCTAAAGTAGATCGAATGCTGAATGAATAACAGAACACGATACAAAACACAGCATATTTGTTTCTGGAAGTTCGAACCTCAAAGTCCTACATCTCCCCTTCTTCCACCTCGGAAGGCTCCACTAGAAGATTTGATCTTACAGCATCGTGTACAGACCCAATCCCACAACCAGCAGCTGTGAGAACTCCTAGACTCCACAAATGCACAACAGCCGCAACTGTGTGACTGACTACATACACATGAGTTTTACGTCTTCGTGCTTGGACGGGAACTGATAAACGTTTTGAGATTCATTCACCAATAAAATGTGAATGAATCTCTGTGTGTGAGATTTGATACAATGAAATCGCTCAACTCTCTGTTTTTCTCACACACTAGGGAAATGCTCTAACAAGCTAATCTAGACTCAGCAATCGACTCTCGTGAAAGCTCCTCTCTAATGGCGGTCGATTGCTTCGTCTATCTTTTCATTTTCCCTCTGTTGGTGCATTGTTTAATCAATGTATTTCTGCCACAGTACTGTAGTTGCACCAACGTCTCGTCGCTCTCTCGTCAACCTTCTTCAATGGCGCTTCTCGAATATATAGCACTGTTTGAAATATGGCCGTTAGATAGATTCCAAATCTGTTCAGCGCTTCATATGGCTAGTTTGTCTTCTTTCCATATGCGTGCAAACATCCTCTGTATAATGTACTATTTCCCAGAATAGTACAAGTCTTGTTACCTTGAATTGAGGCAATTTGCACGACTAAATCTCAGTCATTGATTCTTTCCATCTTGAGCGTTGATTGCGTCTTGTCGCTTTCGCCATTTGAATTGAGCTCAGCAGTTGACATCCACCTCTTGAAAACTCTTCGAACTCTTCGTAAATTGTCAACTGCTTCGCTACTGGTTTATCACTACGACTGAATTCATCATCTTGCATAGCAACAGCTGGTTTAGAAACTCTCGACTGGATGAGCTGTTGCTTGCGTCTGGTTCATCAATTTCTTCGCCTGAATCTTCTTCAACAACAATAGATTTATCTTCTTGCGTCTGGGTACACAAACACTGTGACTGGAAATCTTTGCGACTGGATGCATAGTACTGAAGTTCGCGACTGGATCCATCGTTTCTTGTTGACTGAGTGAATCTTGCGACTGGATCCACTGTAGCTCGCGACTGGATTTCCCAACGACTGGATGCGTAGTACTGAAGTTCGCGACTGGATCTTGCGACTGGTAATCAACGCAAAGTCTTCCTGCTGAATCTTTAGCGCAATAGCAAAACGCTTTCGTATTAACTTATGTAAACGACATCGTTTTGCTATCGCTAACTCCAAATAGCATCTGCTGGTGAACAGTATCTTGCGACTGGATATATCCTCTACGACGTCGCTTCTCTCTTGCGTCTGGGTGAACAAGCTACCTGCTGATTCTTGCGACTGCTCTCTCAAACCATCTGCTGAATATGATAACGTCACCTGATGATGTCATCAACGCTAATCCATCTGCTGATCTTTATTGCGAATGCAAAATGTTGTCGTTCCAACTTATTCACGCGACATCGTTTTGCAATCACCAACTCCAAATACCAACTGCTGGTTGAAGCTCTCTGCTGATTCTATTCCACTGTAGCTTCCTGCTGAATGATGACGTCACTGCTGATGTCATCTACACTTAGCGCTCTAGCTGATTTCTTCATCGCTCCAGCTCCAGCTTGCGATTCTTCTTCTTCTTGAATAGCGACTGTTAATAGATTTATCAACAGTACTTATAATTGGAATCTTATTCTTTGATACATTTCTTCAGCAGACTTCTCAATACATGTACCAGCTGGTTCACTTCGCTCTTTAGCGCTTGCAGCTGGTTGTCATCGTTCCAGTTGGTTTATTATGCTCCAGCTGGTTCAACTTGGCCTTTGCCTGATTACGAACAGCTGATTCAACTTTGGACGTCTCCATTGCTAATCCAGCTGCCGATTCCATGAACACAAAGCCAGCTGCTGATTGTTAATATTGCGAACCATCGGCTGGACAAATATAGCTGCTGCTGATCGTCTTCTTAGTTCCTAAAACCTGTACGCTTAAGTGGAATTGTTAGAAACACAATAACAGGTTTTGTGTAATTCAAAACTTAATCAGGATCTGTCAAAACAGATCCAACATTGGCTTGATTGATCAACCAAATGTTCCAACAGATGAGCCATACTAACTAGGACACGATTACTACCACCTGAGTCATCATCTTCTTCTATAATATCTCTTCTTCCTGATATTTTTTTGTATTCATAGTCCAAATCCACCACAAGACTATCATGAAAGAATACTATATGCTAGAACATGAAAATAAAACGCACAGGTTAACTGAAAACGACTGACGAGAACTGTCTCAGACTTGAAGAAGTATTTATCTCAAGGACCATGCTCTGATACCAAGTTGTAAAGCCCCGATCCAAAAGTTTCAAATAATTAAATTGGAAGGGTGAAAATTGAATAATCTATAACTAACTATACCAATTTGTAAAACAACAATTGGTTCAGGACTGATTTGCAACCTTGTGAAAAACCTTCAGATCGCGTGTTGTATAAACAGATCGGAGACAATATAAATGTGGAACTTAACCGTGAAACATATATATATATATATATATATACAAAAGGTACAAATTCATTCAGATTACATTGAATAAATTTTGAAGTAATCACATTTGTAAACACAGCCTGCGTACTGGTGTAATTATTGTTGATACTATGAGTTCAGCTCGGGTGCGACCTGACTGATTGGAATAGGATACTCTGTATTCAAATCAAATCTTCTAGTGGAATCCTTCCTTGATTAGAAGAACGTGGGACGTAGAAAAAAGTTGATTCGAACATCCAGAAACAAATGCTCTCACGATCTTATTTAATTTCAGCATACACTTTCATATATTGTTCACTGTTTAATTGAACTTTTCGCATAAACTTTTTATTGCTCAAGAAAACATATTAGATTGAGTTGTAGACTAAGTTGTTAACGTAACTGATGTGATAAATTATTTTAAAGCACAAAAAATTTTCAAAGTGTTTAATCAACCCCCCTTCTAAACTCTGTGCTGTCTATCTTAGATCCTAACAAATTTGTTTTTGCTGCATTGCTGTCGCTCGAAACTTTTAAGAAATCTTTGATGATAGGTCATAAATGATCAAATGTGAATCATTTACGAAATTCAGTATTTTGCATCAACTAGTCTTTCGCTCGGTTCAATTGCATAAAAAAAATATTCATCTCATATAAGAATTGTAAAGGTGAAATATCAAAATCTTTGAATAATTACATGATCACACACGAAGTTTCTTTTTCTGGATTTGGAAACGATGGCATGAGAATTTGAATCCCGGTAAAGTCGGATCCGAATTCAAACTTGCAGAGAGGCAAAAGAAAAGGGTAACATGAACCTATTTGTTAAGTTATATTGTAGTATTAAGTACATAATATGAATTTTTTTTATAGTATATTTACATAATTTAAATTTTAAATAGAAAAGGGAAGGTGTATAAGTGGCCAATAGTATTTGAAATCATTGTGATTTTATAGTTTTTGCCAATCACATGGATTAATGTAAAAACAATTTGATAGACATAGATCTACTATCTGTTAGCAGATGCAACCAAAGAATTTTTGGTGTTTTTTATTAGTATTATGCCCCCAAGGACTCACAAAGTTTACCTACTACTTGCCACAAGGATATGATTCGGCTTGCATTTTTGTTTTATTTTGTATATTGAATTATACAAGCAAATAAAACAAAGAAGATTGATCTCAATAAATAATAAACAAATAACTAAATGGCATATTTTTTTTTTATAATTAAGTATTTCAATATTCCAGGACTGAATCATTTTATCCAACAAATAAGTAGTTGTTCAACTTCGACCACTTCATAGTAATTGATTTTACAATAAATTCTCAATAGATTTCTCACGTACGTATAAAGGACAATATTATAATTCATGATATAAAATGTTGCACTTTGTTTTAGAATTGGAAAGGTAAAAGAACTAATTTTTGTATTTCACTATCAATCAAAAAATGAATTACAGTGATGAAGGAGTATTTATACAATCAGATAAAGGAACCGTAAAAACGTGTTACAGGACCACGTTTATTCTATGTACAACTAATGACAATAATATAACAAAACTAGCTTCTAATATGCCCCCTCAAGGTGGAGCATGAATATTATGAATGTCCAACTTGGATAGCAGTAGACGAAATTGAGAAGGCAGTAGGGACTTGGTGAACAAATCAACAAGTTGTAGAGTTGTAGAAACATGTAAGAGCTTGAAGAGGCCCTGTCACGCCCCGAGACCGGGCATGGACGTGAACACTGACGATGTTTAATAATTATTCATTACAAAACATCAAGCCTCATAGTGCAGCTCAAAACCAGTCTATTACATAATCAAAATGAT
>KQ999347.1:168951-179676 GCA_001598015.1 Dorcoceras hygrometricum | reverse complement strand
GTTTTCCTACCAACACAGTCAGACCACTAGGACTCTGAACCGTGCATGTGTGTTGTTGAAACTTGACTATGTAACCTTTGTCACATAGTTGACTAATAATATATTTAAGATTATCAACAACAAGGACATCAGCAATAGAAATGTTACCGTGGATAAGCTTACCCTTACCCACAGTGTTACCGTAAGCGTTGTCGCCAAACACAATTTTTGCTCCTTTGTGAGGAATTACGTCTGTTAATAGCTTTCTATTTCCTGTCATGTGTCTTGCACATCCGCTATCCAGGTACCACAAAGTTGTTTCAGCTGCTGCTTTGTACCTGTTATCCTGCAATCAAACAAGCAACTTTTGGTACCCAATTTTACTTGGGTCCTGATTGGTTACCCCTTTCGGGACCCAGACTTGAATTATCCTTACGGTCTTTCCAGTGCTAGGATCCACAAAAGTCTGTGCAAAATTACGTGCAGGTCTATGGAGTTTTGATTTGACATTTTGACCAACAGGATCTCTTCTCGACTAAGTCTTTTTCCAACCAGGTTTTGCCTTCCTAAAGTTACGCCGCTGCTGGTTTGGAACATAGGACTTGGAGCCAGCTTTCGCTTTGTCCTTGTCCAATCTGTTCTTTAACCAACTGGGTTTGGAACTTTCAGGCCTTTGATAGCCGATGCCATCTTTTCCTTTTCCTTCATGACTTGACTGGGAAGAGTTCTGGTCATCATATCGTATCGACTCAAGGCAATCATGTATCACGCCAGCTTTGACAAAGCTCCTTTTAGTGAACTTGTCATACACTGACTGTGACTGAGTACTTGTCTCCCCTTTACTGCTCTCACCACTACTGAAGCCAATGCCAGATTTATCATAAACTTGCTTTAGACTTTCATTCAGCTTGTCGAGAGAACGAGTAGACTGGTTCCAGGAGCTCATTTCTTTAGTTAATTTATCGACTTCAGCCTTCAGCTCGCTGGCCTCATTTCTCAACAAATCATTTTCTATCTTCAGCCTACTCAACTCAGTCTTCAAACTGTCAGTATCTTCAAGCTCATCAGAACTTGATTTAGCTGAACTATTTTTCAGACTTGCGCTTTCAGCCTTGATTTCCTCAAATGTGTGAGATAAGGTCTTGTACTCATGGACCATATCGTTCAGTGCCTGAACTAGATCCTCACGTGTAAATTCAACATTGGAGAAATCAAATACCTCATCGTCCGAAGCTTGATCAGCCATGAGGCAGTGAACTTCCTCCTGTTCACTATCACTTGATGACGAACTGCTGGATGTTGAGTCTGAGTCAGTATCTGCCCAGCTCTTGGTGCTTTCTTCAGCAACCAGCACCTTTCGATCGTACTTGCGGCTGGATCTCTTGTCAGCTTTTGGTCTCATCCGTCTATCTTTTGATCTTTCTTTGTATCTATCAGTTGTCTTCTTCTCATCCTTGGATCTGTCGTCGTTCTTCTCATCTCTTCTGATTCGATCTTCCTTGTCATCTCTCCTATATCTGTCATCTCCTCTCTTATCTTCTCTGGATCTATCATCTTTCCTTGGTCTGTTGCAATCAGCTGCAAAGTGCCCTGGACGATCACAGTTAAAGCATTTCATATCAGTACTTACTTTATCAGATTTATGAAAGTTACTGTAAGGAGAGGAAAGGTTGAAAGATCTTCTCATGGATTTCCCAAACTTCTTAACGAAGAGGGACATGACATCATCGCTGAGTTGATCAGCCGTATTGTTAGTGATTTTCGGCCTTGATTTCCTCAAATGTGTGAGATAGAGTCTTGTACTCATGGACCATATCGTTCAGTGCCTGAACTAGATCCTCACGTGTAAATTCAATGTTTGAGAAATCAAATACCTCATCGTCAGAAGTTTGATCAGCCATGAAGCAGTGAACCTCCTCCTGTTCACTATCACTTGAAGATGAGCTGCTGCTGGATGACTCTGAGTCGCTATCCGCCCAGCTTTTGGTGCTTTCCTCAGCCACCAATACTTTACGATCATGTCTGCGGCTGGGTTTCTTGTTGCTGCTGGTCCTCATCCGCCTGTCCTTAGACCTTTCCTTGGATTTCTCCTTGAATTTGTCCTTGGATCTGTCAACAGCCTTCTCGTCAGAATCCTCATCACGTCTGTATCGCTCTTCTTTCTTGTATCGATCATCATCTCTTCTATCATCTCTCTTGTATCTATCGTCTCTCTTGGGTCTGTTGCAATCAGCAGCGAAATACCCTAGACAATCACAGTTATAGCAGGTTAAGTCAGATGCAACTTTATCAGATTTATTAAAATTATTGAAAGAGGTATAAGGGTTGAAGGATCTTCTCAGGTCCCATTTTGTTCAGGTCCTTTGATTCCCTCATGGCCATGGTCTTCACGTCCCACTCCTTTGGTAAAGCTCTCATGACTTTCAGTGCCAGCTCTCGGTTGCTATATTCTTTTCCTAGACTGTTCAACTCGATGATAATTGCACTGAAGCGCTCGTCAAATTCAGTCATTGTTTCGCCGTCTTTCATCTTGATTGATTCATATTTTTGCTGAGAAACCGTCAGCTTGTTTTCCTTTGTCTTATCACTCCCTTCACATATCTGGACTAGCTTTTCCCAGATTTCTTTTGCCATGGCACAAGTCTTGATTTTGCTGAAAATGTTTTTGTATTGGTCCAGCGTTTTGTATAGGATGTCCCTGGCCACATTGTCCAAGTTTGCTTTCTTCTTGTCATCATTGGTGTACTCATGTCTGGCTTTCTCAAGAAACTGAGGCTCGCCATTTGAAACAGCAAACGCCAGATTGGGCTTCATTATCTTCAATGGCCCATCAGTAATAACATTCCACATTTCATCATCCATAGCAGCAAGATGCGCCTGCATGCGGATCTTCCAATCATCGTATTCATCTCTGGAGAACAAAGGAATCTTGTTTTGTGAGGTAGACATAATTATATAAGATAAAGCACAAAATGATAATGTTCAATAACTGAGATGTGCCTGCTCTGATACCACTTGATGGTCCCAGAAATAGGATCACTAAACAAATAGGAGTTCAGAAGGGGGGGGGTTGAATGAACTCCTTCGATTTTTGAAATCTTTTAAAATGTTTTCAACACGGCTTGATTTAAGTCCGAGTTACCAGACTTAAGATATCTCAGTTTTATGCAAGTTTCTCGGTTAACTTGAAAAGTGCGGAATCAAACCGATTGACTTGTGAACAGTGGATAAACAAAATGAAAAGTGCAGTATGTAAAAGCGTAAAATAAATAGCAAGGGTTCAGAGATTTGTTTCTGGAAGTTCGGACTTCAATGTCCTCCGTCTCCCCTTCTTCCTCCTCGGAAGGTATCACTAGAAGATTTGATGAAAGTAGGCCTTCTACAAACACCCGATCCCGTAACCCGCAGCTACGAGAACTCCTAGTATCTCACAACAACAATCCAAGCAGACGCAGCTGCTGGTTTACAACCCTTATATGTTTTTCGAACTTCTTCACAAAGACAGTTCGTTACAGACTCAAAGGATATGACAATGAATACAAGATATGAGTACTGTAAAATTCTCTGGTTTCTAAAATAAAGAAACTCAATGATTCAACAGGATGAACCAGAGAATGGACTCGAAAGATTTATCTATGAAAATCAACACTTGAATGTTCTCCGAGTCTTGTATTTTTGAGTGATTTCAACAAAGTGTAAGCTCTAGATAGATTTTGACAGCGTGACCGCAATAGATTAAATGGCGAAGGATTGTTTCTTCAATCCAGCTTCTTGTATTTATAGGCTTCGATTGCAACGGTCATAAATGCTTCAAAGGAAAATAAATCCCGTTTGAATTGCTGCCAAAATTGTACACCGTAATTACTGCTCCACTACAAGGTAAATTGCTCACTGACAGAGCCAATTTGTCTTCTTTCCATTTCTGTGCAAACATATAAAAACGGCCTCTGTACATCGTACTATTTACCCAAAATAGTACCTACCTTGTCTCCTTAATTCCAGGCAGTAGTACGATTCTGATGATCTTTTCCATTTTAGTATACGATCGTATTTGAATCGATTAAGCTTGCGCCTGAAACTACTTTGATAATCAGCGCTTCCTTCGTCATCGATGATAGTGATACTGCGACTGGAAAAACACTTGAAATAATTCAACTGCTGATACATGAGTGTTTTTCTATCGACTGGTCCTTTGTAAAACCAAACAACTGATTTTCTGGTGCGAGGGCAAAACGTTGTCGTATCAACTTATTTAAGCGACATCGTTCTTCTATCATCAAGTATCACCTGCTGATTAATAATCACTGTAGCCAACTACTGATATAAACTACCTGCTGATTTACTTTAAAGAAAGCATCTGCTGAAAGCAAAGCTCAATCGACTGAATCCTAGCGATACCCCAAAACGTTGTCGTTCCAACTTATCTAAACGCTGTCGTTTTGCATTTTCAAATGGAACAATTAAATGCAACTGCTGATTCTCTTCAAGAACTGTGAGACCAGAATTTGTATTAAGATTAATTTGTTGGATTGTATCGGTTTTTGGAGATCTCCGCTGGTTCAAATCTCTGTTTGAGAGTTTGGTTTGCATTTTTGGGTCTGAAATAGCATTTGGAGCAATTCTGGATGTTTTCGTGTTTTTGAGATTTTGAGTAAAAGCTGGTTTTGTGAGCTAGCAGCTGGTCGGTGGCAAAAACTAGTCGAAGCGTGTTTTGGTAACGCAGGGTATGAAACGCTGTCGTTTGCGTGAAGTCTGGTTGCGCGTGTTGTAATCAGCAGATGCATTAGTGTATTTGCGTTGAGGGCTAAAACGACTGCGTTTAGATTAGTTGGCGCGACGTCGTTTCGATGTTGCGTCTGGTACCAGCTGGTGGAATCGCGTGTGTGTGTCTGCTGGTTGTTCAGCAGAAGCAGAGGTCAAAGCAGGTCAAAATTCTTGTAGCTCGAAGAAGACACGTCATCGTTTTATTGTTGCGACTGGAAGTCCAGCTGCAAGTGATTTTCGCTACTGTAGCTTGCTGCTGGTATTTAACGAGAGCTAGCGACTGGATGACGTCAGTTGTGCGGCGCCGTTTTGAGTTAGTTGCAACGCTGCGTTTTGATGTTGCGACTGGTACCAGCGGAGAGAAGCGTTGCGCGTTACGTCTTGCGACTGGATACGCAGCTGATGGAAGATTTGATAGCGTAAGCGGTGCGGCGTCGTTTTGTTAAGTCGCTGCGACATCGTTTTGATTGGCGTTGTTTGAGGGATCAGCCGTTGGTTCCTTGCGTCTGCTGGTCGTAGTATTTCCTGCTGGTTTGGGAAATTGTTGGTGTCGACTGGTTTTGTCGGTGGACAATTATTGAAGTGATTACAGTCGTTGCAAGTGCTATTTATAGGAAGATTTGGCCTTCGATTTTAGACACCAGTTCCCATACTTAGAATATTTTTCCCCGATTGTATTCTTACTTAGAACCCTAAACACTGTTCACCGTGAGCTTCTCCGGTGAATTCCCGTCGATTCCGGTGGTTGTTTTGCTCGTGCGAGGTAGCGTTGGACTCCTCTTGAGAAGCTCCTTCATTCTATACCAGTTGCAGAGGCTAGTGTTCGCTGGGGAGAGATCGCAAAACTACTGCTCTCGGCCGTGAGTTGTGCGTGCAGGTAGTTTTCGAGTTTAGTTGTTGAGATCTCGTTTCCTAGCTATGATTTAGCTCCTTGTTAAGTTGTATTGGGGTGGTGCTTGCTGGTTGAGCTTGGGACTCCCAGCCGTGAGCTTTATGTGTGTTGGTCGTGAGTTTGAGTTGATGATTCCCTGTATCTTGCGTATGTTTTACAGGTTGGAGTCGGTAATTCTCAGGCTTTGTATTCGGTAATTGTTGCTCAGTATAAGGTACGGATCTTGAGCTTGTAATTCAGCGTAGAACGTGGCTTGGATGAATTGCGAGATGGCTGTGTTGGATTGCCGTGCTTTGTTGTTGTCCTGGTTGAGGACCGTGTATGCTATTTGTGTTTAATTGCTGCGTTGCATATGTTTATATGCCTGTGTTCCAGCATGTTGCATACACGCATGATATTCCATTCCAGCCTTTGTAGCCTTTGTACCTTGTTGTTTCTTACCAGGTTCGAGGGCGAGCGGCAATACCGCACTCTCATCTCCCTGCTGGTTTGAGTTAGCCCATATGCGCCGAGTGGTTAACTACCACAGTTCATAGGTTGGGCAACGGCAGGTTGAGTGATTGTTGCACCTCGTGTTGGTGAGCGAGTAGGGGTGAGTGGGTAACTCCCACATGTCCTACACTCACAGTGGCCACTTATCCGTTGCAGATTCGTTTGAGCTATCATTTGAGTTCCTTGACTTCCTTTCCGGTTGGAGTTCATTGGTGTTGTTTAGCATCTCATGCATAGCATCTGCATTTTATTCCTTGCTGTTTATTGCTGTTTTATAGTTGCTCTCCGTACTGGGGTTTGACCCCATGTCCCTCTGGGGCTTGTTTTGTTTCCTTGTTTGTGTTGTTTTCAGGAAACCCAGGTTTTACAGCTGGTCGTGGTTTTAACCCAGCTGGTGGTACCCCAGGAGGTGGCTAGTGTGTCCCAGTTGCATATAGCATACTTATATATGTATCAGTCAGCCAGGGGGATGCCCTGCGCTTCGTCGTTGTACCCCGTAGTTGGAGTCTGATACATGTTGTCGTTGGATGTTGTTATGCTATACTGTTTCTGCTGTGGTTGGATTTTTCTAAAACTGGGATCTATTTTGAGTATCGCTCTATTTTAATTATATTTTTAAACCGTCGGGCCTAAAAGCGAAAATTTTACCCACTTTTTGATAAGCTTCCGCATGTGTTTGGGTTTTTACTTTGTTTAGAGCACGAGGCCTGACATTTTTGGTATCAGAGCTTAAGCTGGGATAAGCTCAATTTCTTTGATCACACTTGATTCTAGGCACAGTGTTGTGTGTTGCATGTGCTTGACTTATGTGACTATGTGCTTGCATATTTGTGTTATATGCTTTCTATACTATATCTGTTCTGTCTTGCCTTATCCTGTTGAGTGCTTTTAGATGCCGCCTAGACGTCGTGTTAGAGGTAGGGGCAGTTTCAGGAATCAGGAGGTCAGAACGAGGATCAGTATAGTGCTCCTAGTCATACTCGTGAGAGTAGCGAATAGGGGGAAGCTGAGGCTCCGCCGACTCTGGTGGAGAGAATGGATGTTGTTATAGCTCGGTTTCAGAGGACGAGCCCTCCTATTTTTAATGGCGACGAGTCGAGTGAGGATGCTGATTCGTGGCTCCATAACATCATTCATCTTTTCTATAGGGCTCAGTATGATGATGAACTCCGGTTGAGGTTAGTGACCTTATTACTGAGGAAGGCCGCAGAGCGTTGGTGGCGAGGTGCGTCTAGTACCTTAGCGGAGACTGGAGTTGGTATCACTTGGGACACTTTCTGTGAGACCTTCAGGCAGGATTACATCCCCGATTCGTATGTAGCTACCCGTGAGCGGGAGTTTGAGTTTTTGGAGCAGGGCTCGATGACTGTGCGCGAGTATGCTCGCAAGTTTTCTGCGTTGTTGGCTTATGTTCCGCGTGTTGCTGGCCGGGAGAGGGCCAAGAGTACCAGATTCGTGGAGGGCTTGAATGAAGAATTTTACCAGAGTGTTTTGACGAGCCCAAGTCGTATGCTGAGGCCGTGGATACTGCTATCCACATTGAGGAGGGCATGAGGAGCCGTCGTACGCGTAGAGCGTAGGTAGCGCAGGCAGTGCAGGGTGGTAGACATGTTGGTCAGGGAGCTCAGTCTTTTCAGAGTTCTCAGTCCGCTCATTTTCCTCAGCAGCAGCAGATGGCTCAGCAGTCTGGCCGTGGTAGGTTCCGACCTCGCGGTCAGCAATTCTTGGTCAGGGAGCTCAGTCTTTTCAGAGTTCTCAGTCCGCTCATTTTCCTCAGCAGCAGCAGATGGCTCAGCAGTCTGGCCGTGGTAGGTTCCGACCTCGCGGTCAGCAATTCTAGAAAAAGTCTGGTTCAGGGTCTTCCGGTTCAGGCAGTTCGAGTAGCAGTGGATCTCGGACTGAGTTTTGTGGCTTTTGTGGTGGGAAGCATTCTTCCACGCAGTGTGTAGGTATGCAGGGCTCCTGCAACCTTTGTGGTCAGTATGGGCATTTTGCGAGAGTGTGTCCGTCAGCTGGATCACAGTAGACCACGGCCCAGCCTCAGGGTCGTGGGGGTCGTTCTCAGCAGTTTCAGCAGTTTCAGCAGCCCCGCGTGGGTGAGACTCCTTTTAGGCCGTTTCAGCATCCTGGCCCATCGCGTTTTGGGCAGTCGTCTCAGCCTTTCATCCCAGGACCCCAGCATGCTCAAGCCAACGCCATGACGAGGGAGTAGGCCGAGGAGACACCGAGCCGAGTGATTGGAGGTATATGTCTTGTCTTTGACTTTCCTGCTCGTGTGTTGTTTGACATCGGTGCATCGCATTCATTTATTTCTGATTCGTTTGTTGCTGAGCATGGTCTGTGTACCGTCCCTTTGCGCGATGCTGTTTCTGTTTCAACCCCCGGTGGTATGAGCCTGTTCTCCCAGGAGGTTTTGTTGAATGGTGTGTTGCGGTTTGGTGAGCATGTCTTGTTAGCGAATTTGATCCGTTTGATGCTTTGGGATTTCGATTTCATAGTTAGGATGGATGTGCTGTCCAACTATAGGGCCTCCGTGGACTGCTTCCATGGGATTGCGCGCTTTAGGCCTTTGTCTGGCGAGAAGTGGAACTTCTACGGCCAGGACTCTAGATCGAAGATTCCGTTGGTTTCCGCGATGGAGATGTTTAGTTTGTTATCCTTGGGAAATGCTGGATTTTTGATCTACGCTTTGGATGCGTCTTCTTCTTCCAGTGTTCAGCTTAGTGACGTTCCCGTGGTGCGACACTTCCCCGACGTGTTTCCGGAGGAGATTCCTGGTTTTCCTCCGAGGCGGGAGATAGACTTCAGCATAGAGTTGGTGCCTGGCACAGCTCCGATTTCTCGTGCCCCGTATCGTCTGGCGCCTGCGGAGTTGAGAGAACTCAAGCTACAGTTAGATGATTTGCTGGAGAAAGGTTTCATTCGCCCTAGTATGTCACCGTGGGGTGCGCCCATCTTGTTTGTGAAGAAGAAGGATGGCTCAATGTGGATGTGCATTGATTTTCGTCAGTTGAATAAAGCCACTGTGAAGAATAAGTACCCGTTGCCGAGAATCGATGATCTGTTTGATCAGTTGCAGGGTTCTGCGGTGTACTCTAAGATTGATCTTTGTTCCGGGTACCATCAGCTCAGAGTCAGGGAACAAGATGTCGTGAAGACTACGTTTCGTACGAGGTACGGACATTTTGAGTTTTTGGTGATGTTGTTTGGGTTGACAAACGCGCCTGCAGTCTTTATGGATCTGATGAACCGGGTTTTTAGAGAGTTCATAGATCAGTTTGTGATTGTTTTTATTGACGACATCTTGGTTTACTCGAAGACTCCGAGGGAGCACAAGGAACACTTGGAAATGGTTCTTCAGAGGTTGAGAGAGCAGCAGTTGTATGCGAAGTTTTCTAAGTGCGAGTTTTGGTTAGATAGCGTTGTATTTCTGGGCCATGTCATTTCAGCAGATGGCATTTCTGTGGATCCCAGTAAAGTTGATGTTGTTTTGAACTGGGAGCGACCGAGAAATGTGTCTGAGATTCGCAGTTTCTTAGGTCTGGCTGGCTACTATCGTCGCTTCATTGAGGGATTCTCAAGTATAGCAAAGCCGATGACCCAATTGACCCAGAAGGATAGGCGGTTTGTTTGGACTAAGCAGTGTGAGAATGCGTTTCAACTGCTCAAGGAAAAGTTGACTACTGCGCCTGTGTTGGCTCTGCCGTCCGGTTCAGGTGGTTTTGTTGTTTGCTCTGACACTTCGCTCAATGGATTGGGTTGTGTATTAATGCAGAATGGTCGAGTCATTGCGTACGCCTCGCGGCAGTTGAAACCGCACGAGACTCGTTACCCAGTTCATGTGTGAGGATTCAGACTTTGATAGTGGTTAATTGTATTGGTTGGGATTAGCCACGTAAAATTTGAAGATTTAGAGTTGTCGAATTTCTCCAAATATTGGATCAACCGTGCTGTAGCCAACGACTGGTAGGATTTGGAATTTGATGGTTACTGTAGCTTGCAGCTGGTGGAATGGAAAAGCAGTTGTTGCGCTTGTGTTGCGTCTGGAAGTCGTTGCGCTCGTGAGAGAATGACCAGTCGAAGAATGGAAGAACCAGTCGCGAGAGGAATTGTGTTGCGACTGGATAAAGCAGCTGCGGGTAGCGATACTCGCGTGAGTAACGGCGTCGTTTGATTTAGTTGAACCTCGCGATTTGAGTGTTGCGACTGGATGACCAGCTGTGGATTTGAGGAACCAGTCGAGGGAGCAATGCGACGTCGTCTGGATTAGTTGAAACGCTGCGTTTCGAGGATTGTGTTTGGTACCAGTTGTGAGGAGTCTACCAGTTTTTGGTTTAGCGCCTTGCGACTGGATAGTTGCGACTGGATAGTTGCGACTGGATAGCTTGCGTCTGGATAGCTTGCGTCTGGTAGTTGCGTCTGGTAGTTGCGTCTGGTAGCTTGCGACTGGAAAGTTGCGACTGGATTGTGTGTCTGGTTGATTGTGGGAACATGAGTGCCAGTCGTGAGTTTTCTACTGTTCAAGACGATCGGATTTGTGAGCAGCAGTCGAGAGATTTGAGATGTATTTATATAGAGGTGTTGATCGACACTTAGAA
>KQ999347.1:148301-164137 GCA_001598015.1 Dorcoceras hygrometricum | reverse complement strand
CTTGGGAGCTGGAAGAAAAGATGCAGCGCGAGTGGCCGCATCTGTTTGAGTAGCTGTTGAGCTAAATTTCCAGTAGTTTGTAGCTTTTAGTTGTATTTCCTTCCCTAGTTGTTGTTATGTGTTTGCTCAGTTATCTTGAACTGTTGGCCTAGTGTTGGGCGAGTTCTGGTGTTAGTTTTTAGTTTCTATTCTAGCCTCTGCTGTTGTTTTTTGATTCCCAAAGTTGTTGTGATTTCGAGGACGAAATCCTTTTTAGTGGGGGAGAAATGTGAGACCTGGATTTGTATTAAGATTAATTTGTTGGATTGTATCGGTTTTTGGAGATCTCCGCTGGTTCAAATCTCTGTTTGAGAGTTTGGTTTGCATTTTTGGGTCTGAAATAGCATTTGGAGCAATTCTGGATGTTTTCGTGTTTTTGAGATTTTGAGTAAAAGCTGGTTTTGTGAGCTAGAAGCTGGTCGGTGGCAAAAACCAGTCGAAGCGTGTTTTGGTAACGCAGGGTATGAAACGCCGTCGTTTGCGTGAAGTCTGGTTGCGCATGTTGTAATCAGCAGATGCATTAGTGTATTTGCGTTGAGGGCTAAAAAGACTGCGTTTAGATTAGTTGGCGCGACGTCGTTTTGATGTTGCGTCTGGTACCAGCTGGTGGAATCGCGTGTGTGTGTCTGCTGGTTGTTCAGCAGAAGCAGAGGTCAACGCAGGTCAAAATTCCTGTAGCTCGAAGAAGAAACGTCGTCGTTTTATTGTTGCGACTGGAAGTCCAGCTGCGAGTGATTTTTCGCTACTGTAGCTTGCTGCTGGTATTTCACAAGAGCTAGCGACTTGATGACGTCAGTTGTGCGGCGCCGTTTTGAGTTAGTTGCAACGCTGCGTTTTGATGTTGCGACTGGTACCAGCGGAGAGAAGCGTTGCGCGTTACGTCTTGCGACTGGATACCCAGCTGATGGAAGATTTGATAGCGTAAGCGGTGCGACGTCGTTTTGTTAAGTCGCTGCGACATCGTTTTGATTGGCGTTGTTTGAGGGATCAGCCGTTGGTTCCTTGCGTTTGCTGGTCGTAGTATTTCCTGCTGGTTTGGGAAATTGTTGGTGTCGACTGGTTTTGTCTGTGGACAATTATTGAAGTGATTACAGTCGTTGCAAGTGCTATTTATAGGAAGATTTGGCCTTCGATTTTAGACACCAGTTCCCATACTTAGAATATTTTTCCCCGATTGTATTCTTGCTTAGAACCCTAAACACTGTTCACCGTGAGCTTCTCCGGTGAATTCCCGTCGATTCCGGTGGTTGTTTTGCTCGTGCGAGGTAGCGTTGGACTCCTCTTGAGAAGCTCCTTCATTCTATACCAGTTGCAGAGGCTAGTGTTCGCTGGGGAGAGATCGCGAAACTATTGCTCTCGGCCGTGAGTTGTGCGTGCAGGTAGTTTTTGAGTTTAGTTGTTGAGATCTCGTTTCCTAGCTGTGATTTAGCTCCCTGTTAAGTTGCATTGGGGTGGTGCTTTTTGGTTGAGCTTGGGACTCCCAGCCGTGAGCTTTATGTGTGTTGGTCGTGAGTTTGAGTTGATGATTCCCTGTATCTTGCGTATGTTTTACAGGTTGGAGTCGGTAATTCTCAGGCTTTGTATTCGGTAATTGTTGCTCAGTATAAGGTACGGATCTTGAGCTTGTAATTCAGCGTAGAACGTGGCTTGGATGAATTGCGATATGGCTGTGTTGGATTGCCGTGCTTTGTTGTTGTCCTGGTTGAGGACCGTGTATGCTATTTGTGTTTAATTGCTGCGTTGCATATGTTTATATGCCTGTGTTACAGCATGTTGCATACACGCATGATATTCCATTCCAGCCTTTGTAGCCTTTGTACCTTGTTGTTTCTTACCAGGTTCAAGGGCGAGCGGCAATACCGCACTCTCATCTCCCTGCTGGTTTGAGTTAGCCCCTATGCGCCGAGTGGTTAACTACCACAGTTCATAGGTTGGGCAACGACAGGTTGAGTGATTGTTGCACCTGGTGTTGGTGAGCGAGTAGGGGTGAGTGGGTAACTCCCACATGTCCTACACTCACAGTGGCCACTTATCCGTTGCAGATTCGTTTGAGCTATGCTTTGAGTTCCTTGACTTCCTTTCCGGTTGGAGTTCATTGGTGTTGTTTAGCATCTCATGCATAGCATCTGAATTTTATTCCTTGCTGTTTATTGTTGTTTTATAGTTGCTCTCCGTACTGGGGTTTGACCCCATGTCCCTCTGGGGCTTGGTTTGTTTCCTTGTTTATGTTGTTTTCAGGAAACCCAGGTTTTACAGCTGGTCGTGGTTTAAACCCAGCTGGTGGTGCCCCGGGAGGTGGCTAGTGTGTCCCAGTTGCATATAGCATACTTATATATGTATCAGTCAGCCAGGGGGATGCCCTGCGCTTCGTCGTTGTACCCCGTAGTTGGAGTCTGATACATGTTGTCGTTGGATGTTGTTATGCTATACTGTTTCTGCTGTGGTTGGATTTTTCTAAAACTGGGATCTATTTTGAGTATCGCTCTATTTTAATTATATGTTTTAAACCGTCGGGCATAAAAGCGAAAATTTTACCCACTTTTTGATAAGCTTCCGCATGTGTTTGGGTTTTTACTCTGTTTAGAGCACGAGGCCTGACAAGAACTCTTCCTGCTGATTACCCTGACTGGTTCAACTGTTGATATGTAAATGTGTATCTCAACGACGTCGTTCCAACTTACTCGAACGGTGTCGTTTTGCAATCTTTAGCAAAACACGCTAATAATCAAATTCTTATGTTCTAATCTAATACACCTGCTGATATCAAACCATCTGCTGAATTCCAACGAATAGTTCAACTGCTGAAATACACCACGTCGACTGAAAATAGTTTCCTGTTAAATTCTTGTCTTATTTTGTTATCACCAAAACTAATAAATTTTGTCCTAACAGATGGGATTTATCCCAACACCCTTATATCAGATGATAGTTTGATTAAATGAATGGACCAACTGTACATGTGTCTCTGTCATAATTTCAGAAAAGAAAGGAAGAGCACAAGTGTGATTTTAATCACAGCTCTATAGAAAAGTTCAAAGATGCTTCATTAATTAGAAGTAAAGAAAATGATTTCAGAACTATTGTGTTTATGCTTTCATATCATTTCAGATTTCACAGTTATCGCTTCTAGCTTGTTTATCCTTTTAAGCTATTCAAATTCAGATTCCAATTACAGTATCAGATTTTCTTGTATTGCATGATTTTGATATTCCATGTTAGACCTGTGTTTTTCGATAATCAGGTGTTGGTCGGGTTTGGACCAGTTGTTAGTCGATGTGCTTGATGTAGCCATCGAATTTGCCTAAGTGTTGGAAGAAGCTGTTGGGATGCTAACAGCAGTCGCGAGAGAGATAGTTGTTCGGGTCTTGCATCATCGATGGGAAATTGTATCAGCAGTAGCAATAGGAATCAGTTGGAGCAGCAGTTCTTCGTTAGATTTCAGTCGTTGTGTTTTGGTAGGAAGCAGCAGCAATGCTGACATGGATTTCAGGCGTGGGATTCAGTTGTTGCGCGTTAGCGTGTTTTGTAGTGTTGGTCAGCAGAGAGAGCTAAGAGATCCTGAAGCGAAGACGTTTTGTGAACAGGAACCAGCTGTTGGTTTTGTTAGCGTACTTCTTAGTAGGTATCGAAACTACGTCATTTTGATAAGTTGGAACGACAGCGTTTTGGCTTAGCGCTAGGGATTTAGCAGTTGGTGTATTAGCGCGTATCCAGCTGTTGTGAGTGATCAGCTGTTGGTTAGCGACCAGCAGTGGTTAGAGGGTGACGTGTTCCTCTGCGACGTCGTTTGTATAAGTTGGTGCGACGTAGTTTTGTGTAGTTATTCGTTGTTTAGCGATAGGCAAAAGCTGTTGTGAGTTTCAACTGCTGGTTGGGAATATTAGTTGCGACAACTGTTTTTGTCCCATACTTAGAATATTTTCCCAATCTCTGTCGCGAACCCTAAGCACTGTTCACCGTAGCTTTCCGCCGTCGATTCCCATCGTTTCCGGTCATTGTTTTGAACGACTGAGGTAGCGTTGGACTCCTCTCGTAGAGGCGCTTCATCCTATACCACTCTTGGAGGTTGTAATTGGCTGGAAGCAAGATCGCGAAGCAGCTTCTTCGGCCGTGTGTTGCGTCGTTCAGGTAGCGCTTCGAATTATTCGATGAGATCTTACCTTAGGCTTTGATTTGAGCTTCCTGTTGAGTTAGGAAGGTAGGATTATCGCTGGTTGAGTGTAGCTCCCAGTTCGTGAGTTCTATGATTAGCGTCCCTGAGATTTATGCTTTGTTGCTAGCAGGTTTTCAGATTTGAGTTCTCGGGACCCCGTTTGTAGTAATTGTTGCACAAAATATCGAGGTAGGGGTTTGGAGCTTGTCATTCAACGTGGTTATGGCTTGGATAAATTGTGAGGTTGCTGTTTGTGTGATTTGCTGTGTATGACTGATGTTGCATATGATTATGCTATCTGTTTTGTTAGTTGTTACATACAAGCATATTCCATTCAGCTGTTGGAGCCATGCCTTGTTGTTGTTGCTATGTTTCTTACCTGGATGCGAGGGCGAGCGGCAATACCGCACTCTCATCTCCCTGCTGGGATTTGTTAGCCCTCATGCGCAAAGTGGTTAACTACCACAGTTCATGAGTTGAGCAACAACAGGTTGAGTTGTTTGATGCATCTGGTATTCGGGTGTGGTGTAAAGACGAGCGGGTAATTCCCGTATGCTTGTACACACACCAGTGGCCACCATTCGTTGCGGATTCTGTGGAAGCTATGTTTGAGTTCCTTGGCTTCCTTCTTCGGTCGTAGCCTTCGGTTTTTGTCCCATTCTTCATGCATAGCATCTGCATTTTTATCTTTACTATTCATTGCTGTTTTATAGTTGCTCTCCGTACTGGGGTTTGACCCCAATGTCCCTCTGGGGCTTGGTTTGTTTTGTTTTCCTGTTTGTTTTCAGGTATGCCAGGTTTTATAGCTGGTCGTGGTTTCAACCCAGCTGGAGGTGCCCCAGGAGGTGGTTAGAGTGTCCCAGTTATGTATAGTATTTGTATGCACTGGTATCACCTTCGGGTGGGATGTCCCAGGTGACACTTAGACTTATATAGTTAGTAGTCTGTCAGTACTTGTATTGCCTTCAGTTGTGGTTGTTGTCAGGTACTTGGTGCATGTATTATGCTATGCTGGTTTTCTGTGATTTGTAGCCTTTGTTGGTTTTGGTGTAACTGGGATATATTTTGAATATCACCGTATTTTAAATTATGTTATCCTTCTGTCAGTCCAAAAGAAAAAATTTTACCCTCTAATTAGTTGCTTCCGCTAGTGTTTGCGTGGTTTATCTCTGTTGTGAGCACGAGGCCTGACATTTTTGGTATCAGAGCTTAAGCTGGGGTAAGCTCGATTTCTTTGATCACACTCGAGTCTAGGCACAGTGTTGTGTGTTGCTTGTGCTTGACTATGTGACTTATGTGCTTCATATTGTTTGTGTGCTATGTGATTTCTATGTTGTACTTGTTCTGTGTTATCTTATCCTGTTTAGTGCCTTCGTAGAGATGCCGCCTAGACGTAGGGGTAGAGGTAGAGGGAAGTTTCAGGATGAGTCTGGAGATCAGACGAGGATCAGTGTAGTTTCCCTTCCCGTGGTCGTGGTAGACATGAAGAGGATTAAGTTGACAACTTAGCAACCCGTGTGGAAAGCATGGAGATTGTGATGGCTAGGTTCCAACGGATGAGTCCCAGATCTTTAACGGTGACGATTCTAGCGAGGATGCGGATTCGTGGTTGCAGCACATCACTGGTTTGTTCGACCGTGTTCAGTACGATGACGTGTTTCGGTTGAGTTTGGCGACCTTCCAGCTGAGGAAGAGTGCGGAGAGTTGGTGGCGTGGCGCTTCGAGGACGCTTGAGGAGATCTGTGTGGAGATTTATTGGGATAGCTTCTGTGTTTCCTTTCGGCAAGAGTACGTCCTGGAGTCGTATGTGAACACCGTGAGCGGGAGTTCGACAACTTGGAGAAAGGTACGATGTCTGTTAGGGAGTATGCTCGTAGGTTTTCTTCTCTGTTGGCGTATGTCCCGCATGTAGCTGGCCGGGAGAGGGCCAAGAGGACCAAGTTTATTGAGGGTTTGAACGAAGAGTTGTATACTTTGGTTTTGTCGAGTAAAACAAAGAGCTATGCAGAGGCTGTGGATAGTGCTGTTGATATCGAGGAAGGTCTGCGGAATCGGAGGTCGCGTGCTAGGCCTCAGGGTGCTCAGGGTGGTCGTCCCGCTGTCCAGGGAACGCAGTCTTCTAAGTCTTCCCAGTCTGCTCATCAACCCCCGCAGCAGAAACAGCAGTTGGCTCAGCAGTCTGGCCGTCAGAGGTTCCAACCTTGTGGCCATCAGTTTAAGAAGAAGTCTGGTTCTAGTTCTTCTGGGTCTGGTAGCTCGAGTAGCAGTGGTTCTCGGGCAGAGTTTTGTGGTTTCTGTGGAGGCAAGCATTCGTCGACTCAGTGCGTTGGTGTGCAGGGCTCTTGTAATATCTGTCAGTATGGGCATTTCGCGAGGGTGTGTCTGTCGGCTGGATCGCAGCAAGCCGCAGCCCCACCTCAGGGTCGAGGAAGATCGTCTAGGGGTCGTTCCCCTCAGTTCCCGCAGCCTAGAGTTGGAGAGATGTCGTTTAGGCCGTTCCAGTTTCCTGGTCCGTCGTGTTTCGGACAGTCATCTCAGCAGCATTTCTCTGGACCCCAACATTCTCAAGTGAATGCCATTACGAGGGAGCAAGCGGAGGGCGCGCCGAGCGGAGTGATTGCAGGTAACTGTTCTGTCTTTGATTTTCCTGCACGAGTGTTGTTTGACACTGGCGCATCGCATTCGTTTATTGCTGATTCTTTTGTGATCGAGCATGGTCTTCATACCTTTTATTTGTGCGATGTGGTGTCTGTTTCTACTCCTGGCGGTGCTAGCCTGTTCTCCCAAGAAGTTTTGTTGGATGGAGTTCTGAGGTTTGGCGAGCATGTGCTAGTGGCGAATTTGTTTCGTTTGATGTTGTGGGATTTCGACTGCATAGTGGGAATGGATGTGTTGTCCAGTTATAGGGCCTCCATGGATTGTTTCCATGGGATCGTGCGTTTTAGGCCTCAGTCCGGTGAGACATGGAATTTCTACGGTGCCGACTCTCAGTCGAAGATTCCGCTAGTCTCAGCGATGGAGATGTTCAGCTTGTTGTCGGCGGAGAACGCGGGTTTTATGATTTACGCGTTGGATGCATCTTCTTCTTCGCATGTGCAGCTCAGCGACGTTCCAGTGGTGCGTCATTTTCCTGATGTGTTTCCAGAGGAGATTCCTGGTTTTCCTCCATAGAGGGAGATTGATTTTAGCATTGAGTTGGTGCCTGACACAGCTCCTATTTCGCTTTCACCATATCGGTTAGCGCCTGCTGAGTTGAGAGAGCTCAAGGTGCAACAGGATGACTTGCTAGAGAAAGGTTTTATCAGACCTAGCATGTCGCCGTGGGGAACGCCTATTTTGTTTGTCAAGAAGAAGGATGGCACAATGAGAATGTGCATTGACTTCCGTCAGCTGAACAAAGTTATCGTGAAGAATAAGTACCCGTTGCCGAGTATCGACGATTTTTTTGACCAGTTGCAAGGGGCTGCTGTGTATTCAAAGATCGATCCACGTTCAGGGTACCCTCAGCTGAGAGTTAGAGATCAAGATGTCGCAAAGAATGCTTTTCGTACTAGGTACGGACATTTTGAGTTTCTGGTAATGCCTTTCGGGTTAACTAATGCTCCTGCAGTCTTCATGGATTTGATGAACCGAGTCTTCCGAGAGTTTATAGATCAGTTTGTGATCGTGTTCATCGACGATATCTTGGTGTATTTGAAGACTCCTTTGGAGCATAAGGAACATTTGAGAGTTGTTCTTCAGACGTTGAGAGACTCGCAGCTGTATGCCAAGTTTTCTAAGTGCGAGTTTTGGCTGGATCGCGTCGTGTTTCTGGGTCATGTGATTTCAGCAGATGGCATTTCTGTGGATTCCAGTAAGGTAGATGCTGTTTTGAACTGGGAGTGACCTAGGAATGTATCTGAGGTTCGTAGTTTCTTGGGTCTGGCTGGCTATTACCGTCGTTTTATAGAGCGTTTCTCTAGTATAGCTAGGCCGATGACTCAGTTGACTCAGAAGGACAAGCGGTTCGTTTGGACTGAGCAATGCGAGAATGCTTTTCAATTGCTCAAGGAGAAGTTAACTACGACACCTGTGTTGGCTTTGCCGTCTGGTTCAGGTGGCTTCGTTGTTGTTATGATGCTTTGCTCAATGGATTTGGCTGTGTGTTGATGCAGCATGGACGGGTCATTGCATATGCTTCACGGCAGCTGAAACCGCATGAGACTCGTTACCCAGTTCATGATTTGGAGCTAGCAGCTGTGGTCTTTGCGTTGAAGATTTGGCGCCATTATCTGTATGGTGAGAAGTTTGTGGTGTAATCGGACCACAAGAGTCTGCAGTATTTGTTTTCGCAGCCCGACTTGAATATGAGACAGCGTAGGTGGATGGAGCTGCTAAAGGATTTTGATTGTGAGATCAAGTACTAGCCTGGGAAAGCAAACGTAGTTGCTGATGCATTGAGCAGGAAGGCTCCTGAAAAGATGCTTGCGTCGCTGTATATTTCCAAGGATTGTGAGCATATTAGCACTACTGATTGGAGGTTCTACCCGGCTGAGGACTATGTTGTGGTTTATTCTTTCCAAGTTGAGCCACAGATTATTTCGAGTATTAGAGCGGCTCAGAGGACAGATCCTTCCATCCACGAGTTGAAGTTGAAGGTCAGGGCTGGTCAGTTGGAAGACTATTCTGTTTCGTCCGATGGTTGTTTGCGTTTCTATGGTCGGTTGGTTGTGCCCAATTTGCTAGATCTTTGGGAGGAGATCCTTAGATAAGCGCACTGTAGTAGACACAGTGTCCGTCCGGGCGCACGGAAGATGTACCATGCATTGAAGCCGCACTTCTGGTGGGCTGGATTGAAGAGTGACGTTGCTGGATTCGTTGCTCGTTGCCTGAACTATCAGCAGGTTAAGGCCAAAATGATGAGACCTGGTGGTCTGTTGCAGAGTTTGGAAGTGCCCCAATGGAATTGGGAGCACATAGCGATGGATTTTGTGACGTATTTGCCTCGTTCCAGTAGAGGTTGCGATGATATTTGGGTGGTTATCGACCGATTGTCGAAGTCTGCACACTTTATTCTCTACGGAATGACCTTTTCTCTGAAGAAAATGGCGAAACTGTATGTGGATTTTGTGGTGAGACTGCATGGTGTGCCTGTTTCGATCATTTCGGACCGAGATCCAAGGTTTACTTCCAGGTTTTGGAAGAGTTTGCAAGCAGCTCTGGGTACCAGATTGGCTATGAGTACAGCGTATCACCCGCAGACAGATGGCCAATCTGAGAGAACTATCCAGACGTTGGAGGATATGTTACGAGCTGTTGTGATGGATTTTGGTGGTAGCTGACAAGATGCGTTGTCTTTAGTTGAGTTTTCCTACAATAACAGTTACCAAGTGACGATTGGCATGGCACCGTTTGAGGCGTTGTATGGCAGAAAGTGTAGATCTCCAGTATGTTGGGAAGAAGTGGGAGAGAAGCAGCTGTCTGCCCCAGATTTTGTGCAGCAAATGAAGGATCATGTGGATCTGTTTCGACAGCGAATGAAAGCTGCCCAGGATCGCCAAGCCAGTTATGCAAATAAGAGGCGTCGACCTCTAGAGTTTCAGGTTGGTGATCTCGTTTTCCTTAAAGTTTCTCCATTTCGCAGTGTCATGCGCTTTGGACACAAAGGAAAGTTAGCCCCTCGTTACGTTGGACCGTATGAAATAGTTGAGAGGATTGGCCCTTTAGCGTATCGGTTGTTGTTGCCATCGGAATTATCTTCTCTACATGATGTCTTTCATGTTTCCATGTTGAGGAAGTACGAGCCAGATCCGTCTCATGTGTTGAGAACTGACGAGGTTGAGCTAGATCACACGTTGAGCTATCAGTAATATCCCTTGAAGATCCTTGACAGAAAAGAGAAACAGCTGAGGAATAAAACCATTCCGTTGGTGATGGTGCAATGGAGCAAACATGGTAGGGAAGAAGCTACTTGGGAGCCAGAAGAAAAGATTCAGCGTGAATTGCCGCATCTGTTTGAGTAGATGTTGTATTGGATTCCAATTTCTGGTTGTTTTTTCTTTAGTTGTTGTTTGTTGTTTGCTCAGTTATCTTGAACTCTTGGGTTCAGTTGAGTTGTTCCTGGACTTGTTGATTTCGAGGATGAAATCGTGTTTTAGTGGGGAGAGATGTGAGACCTGTGTTTTCGGTAATCAGGTGTTGGTCGGGTTTGGACCAGTTGTTAGTCGATGTGCTTGGTGTAGCCATGAAGTTGCCTAAGTGTTGGAAGCAGCTGTTGGGATGGTAACAGCAGTCGCGAGAGAGATAGTTGTTCGGGTCTTGCATCATCGATGGGAAATTGTATCAGCAGTAGAAATAGGAATCAGTTGGAGCAGCAGTGCTTCGTTAGATTTCAATCGTTGTGTTTTGGTAGGAAGCAGCAGAAATGCCGACGTGGATTTCAGGCGTGGGATTCAGTTTTTGCGCGTTAGCGTGTTTTGTAGTGTTGGTCAGCAGAGAGCGCTAATAGATCCTGAAGCGACGACGTTTTGTGAACAGGAACCAGCTGTTGGTTTTGTTAGCGTACTTCTTAGTAGGTATCGAAACTACGTCGTTTTGATAAGTTGGAACGACAGCGTTTTGGCTTAGCGCTAGGGATTTAGCAGTTGGTGTATTAGCGCGTATCCAGCTGTTGTGAGTGATCAGCTGTTGGTTAGCGACCAGCAGTGGTTAGAGGGTGACGCGTCCCTATTTCTCTGCAACGTCGTTTGGTTAAGTCAGTTGCGACAGATATCTACTGTTGAGGAATCTGATGCATTGTTGTAAACAGTTGTTGGTTTGTTGATCAGCTGTTAATAGCGAGGTGATGTGTCCCTCTGCGGTATCGTTTGGATAAGTTGGTGCGACGTCGTTTTGTGTAGTTATTCGTTGTTTAGCGATAGGCAAAAGCTGTTGTGAGTTTCAACTGCTGGTTGGGAATATTAGTTGCGACAACTGTTTTTGTCGGTGGAATCTGTTCCTTTTGCTGTCAGCTGTGGAGAAGTGTATATATATATTGGAAGACTTGGTCTTCGATTGTTTAACAGATCCCATACTTAGAATATTTTCCCAATCTCTGTCGCGAACCCTAAGCATTGTTCACCGTAGCTTTCCGCCGTCGATTCCCGTCGTTTTCGATCGTTCTTTTGCCCGGTTGAAGTAGCGTTGGACTCCTCTCGTAGAGGCGCTTCATCTTATACCACTCCTGGAAGCTGTTGTGGGCTGGAGTTAGATCGCGAAGTTGCTATCTTCGGCAGTGTGTTCGTGTGTGCAGGTAGAACTTCGAATTTTTGTTAAGATCTTACCTTAACCTTTGATTTGAGCTTCCTGTTGAGTTAGGAAGGTAGGATTATCGTTGGTTGAGTGTAGCTCCCAGTTTGTGAGTCTGTGATTAGCGTCCCTGAGAATTGTGTGTTGTTGTAGCAGGTTCTTACCAGATTTTCTCGGGACCCCGTGTGTAGTAATTGTTGCCCAAAATATCGAGGTACGGATTTTGGAGCTTGTAATTCAGCGTGGTTATGGCTTGGATAATCTGTGAGGTTGCTCTTTGCGTGAATTGCTGTGTATGTTCGATGTTGCATATGATTATGCTATCTGTGTTGTTAGCTGTTGCATGCACGCATTTCCTTTCAGCTGTTGCAACCATTGCCTTGTTGTTGTTGCTCTATTTTCTTACCAGGATGCGAGGGCGAGCGGCAATACCGCACTCTCATCTCCCTGCTGGGATTTGTTAGCCCTCATGCGCAAAGTGGTTAACTACCACAGTTCATGAGTTGAGCAACAACAGGTTGAGTTGTTTGATGCATCTGGTATTCGGGTGTGGTGTAAAGACGAGCGGGTAATTCCCGTATGCTTGTACACACACCAGTGGCCACCATTCGTTGCGGATTCTGTGGAAGCTGTGTTTGAGTTCCTTGGCTTCCTTCTTCGGTTGTAGCCTTCGGTTGTTGTCCCATTCTTCATGCATAGCATCTGCATTTTATCTTTACTATTCATTGTTGTTTTATATTTGCTCTCCGTACTGGGGTTTGACCCCAATGTCCCTCTGAGGCTTGGTTTGTTTTGTTTGCCTGTTTGTTTTCAGGTATGCCAGGTTTTATAGCTGGTCGTGGTTTCAACCCAGCTGGAGGTGCCCCAGGAGGTGGTTAGAGTGTCCCAGTTATGTATAGTATTTGTATGCACTGGTATCACTTTCGGGTGGGATGTCCCGGGTGATACTTAGACTTATATAGTTAGTAGTCTGTCAGTACTTGTATTGCCTTCAGTTGTGGTTGTTGTCAGTTACT
Source organism: Dorcoceras hygrometricum (assembly GCA_001598015.1). NCBI lineage: Eukaryota > Viridiplantae > Streptophyta > Magnoliopsida > Lamiales > Gesneriaceae > Dorcoceras > Dorcoceras hygrometricum. The sequence continues at coordinate 151,663 of KQ999347.1, read as the reverse complement.
TGGTGCATGTATTATGCTATGCTGATTTTTTGTGATTTGTAGCCTTTGTTGGTTTTGGTGTAACTGGGATATATTTTGAATATCACCGTATTTTAAATTATTTTATCCTTCTGTCAGGCCAAAAGCAAAAATTTTACCCGCTTTTTAGTTGCTTCTGCTAGTGTTTGCGTGGTTTATCTCTGTTGTGAGCACGAGGCCTGACATTCCAGATGTTACCTGCTGAGCCTATAGGCTCATTAGTTTTCTTGAGTGCAGGTGATGAGCAGTAGGAGCTGGATGGTGAAGAGCTGATCGAAAATATGTGTTTATCGTGGACATGTATTTCCGTTGTTGTTCTTTTCAGATTTGATGTACAAAATCCTAGTTATAGTTTTGTATTACGACAGATTTCTAGTTTCTTTATTTTGTTGAAATCTGTACCAGAATCATTACTTCATGATGTATACAGTTTCGTTTATCCTTTAACCAGAATCTGTATTCAGTTCTGCTCTTTTTATTTGCTCAGATCTGTTTCTTAGTTATCATATATAATTTGCGTTTAATTTCATTTTAGCCCAGAAATTCGTAGAGAATAGTTCCCTTATACAATATTGAAATTTTTGTGCTTTTCAATTTGAACCCCAAGGTTCTTAATTTTACTTAAGAAAAGTTCGGTCGCTATAATACTCATACGCTAATAATTACCTACTGGTTCTTGCAGCGGCGGATCCGGATCCCACTTCTGGGGCGCAACGGAAGTTTAAAAATTAAATTACCCGGGAACGGTCAATACATAAATAATAAAACTAAACATACGATGTTTAGAGTATTTACCTTTGGCGACTACGTTCTCGACTTCGAGTATTCCGGTTTTATGCGGCAATAGAACTTCAATGGTTGAACAGCTCCAATCGTCCAATCCGGTCCACAACCGGAATCTCAATTCTTTCAATGGTATGAACTAGAAAACCAGTGAAGATTTTGCGAACGGAATCGTCACATCGATACTGTCGGAATGAATTATGACAGCGACGGGGGCGGGCGGCGGGCGGCGACGACGGTGGTGGGTGGCGGCGCGGCGACGGTAGAAGGAGGGCGAGAGTGAGGGGAGGGGAGCTGTGTGGGAGTTATCAATACAACTTGGTACAAATGATAAGCTCCCCCAAAGCCCCTATTTATAGATATTTCCGGGTCAGGCCCAGGTCCTAGGAACATTGGTTTCAATTCCATCGTTGTGGTTTTATAATAATCCCGGTCGATGATAATATCATACCGATCTGCACATTTTACAAAAATGTACATTATGATGAGAAAACAATTTTTTGGACCACCTAATCCAAAATAGCAGTTAGGCCCTATAAGTTAAAAGGAAATTCGTATTACCCCAGCCAATTTAGGAAGTCTACTTCCATCCTTCCTCCTACTATACTCAACACTTTGAGTACAATTTCCGTACGAGAATTGAGAAACCAGTACTTGTGTGATCCTCAATGGTTCAGGGATATAGCTAGCCGTGGGCTCACAACTATTTGTGAGTCCAAAACACATTTTCGGACTTACCCATCGAACCGTGGTAAAGTGTCAAGCAACATCGCCTCATTATCCTATCACTGATAGTGCTTGAAGAACCAGTTGGTCATGGTTAGTGTACAGTACGGTCCTTTCAGATCAAATATCCCGACCAAATCAAAGATCATTGGTAAATCGAGAGTCGCTAGAGATTCGATAGCCATGCATACATCTTGGAGATCAAATAGTGACATCGCATGTGCTACTAGGTAAACTCATTTACCTAAAATACATCTAGTACTCTGACCAGATATTTGTCACACTATTATCTCTTCAGATAGCATATGATATCCACGCACAAGAGAGAGCGGTGAATCCTCAACAACGAAGCATCGACTACTACATGCATCGGAACCTCACCCAATCCCGTCACATGATGACCCAACTGAGTCGGTAAACGGGTCAAAGTAAGGCATCTATCATGTAGAGTCTCAATGATGTTTCGAGTAATGAGGACTAATATGTACAACCAAGACCTCGAACATAATCCACTCGAGAAATGATAACTACTTGGATAGTCCGAACGAGGGTAGCTAGATAGATCACCAGGTCACTATCCATCTATATGCTCAGAACATCACTATGTTCCCTACCAACGAAACGTGGTACTTTGCATAGCAGATGCTAGTCTCAAGCTTGGGTGGCCCTATCCTCTTTTGGATGACCCAATCGACTAGGAACTCATTTAGAACACACAGTGACTATTAGATGTGTTTCATGATAGCCATCAAATCCACTATCACATCTAACATACACTATAGTGTATTCGAGGTCTTTATCCAACAATTTGTAATCATAATAATGAAGATAAAGAATGCAAGGTAAATGTAAATTGTATGAATAAAGATCATTTTTTACAGTAGTCAACAAGCCCACTGCTAACAGTTGACTAGCTGGGCACCTACTCTAAAAATCTCCCACTTGCCCTATAGCCAACTAGTCATCAGACATACACTATAGTGTATTCGAGGTCTTTATCCAACAATTTGTAATCATAATAATGAAGATAAAGAATGCAAGGTAAATGTAAATTGTATGAATAAAGATCATTTTTTACAGTAGTCAACAAGCCCACTGCTAACAGTTGACTAGCTGGGCACCTACTCTAAAAATCTCCCACTTGCCCTATAGCCAACTAGTCATCAGACATAGTTCCATTGCTTCGCGATGTTATTCAAACATAGTCCTGTCAAAGGCTTCGTAAGTGGATCAACGATGTTGTCTGTAGAGGCGACTCGTTCAACAACAATGTCTCCTCTTCCCACAATTTCCTGGATAATGTGGAACTTTCTCAGAATATGTTTGGATCACTGATGAGCCCTGGGTTCCATTGCATGAGCAACGACACCCTTGTTGTCACAGTACACCGGGACTGGACCAACTATTCCAGGAATTATGCCCAAATCTTGGACGTAATTTCTCATCCAAACGGCCTCCTTATCAGAATCTGATGCTACAATGTATTTAGTTGTTGGGGATCCGGATCCGCCCCCCGGTCAGGCAGCGGAAGAACAAAAATTATAGACACCGGGAGGCGATCAATACGATTAAGAACAGTTCTATATGTATCAACATACATAGGGTGTTTCAGGCGTGTTACCTCGCTGGCACTTGTGCCTGGCTCCAACCGGTGTTTCAAGAACCCGGCGCTTCTCGGTTGATTGCGGTAGTTACGTCAATCCGGTCCACGACCAGATCCGAGACTCCTTCGTCAGACTGCACTAGAAGTCCTGACGAGATCAGCACGATCGGATTCTCCACGAAAAACTAGGCCGGAACGAAATTCCGGCGAAGTTTGGGCGGCGGCGGCGGCG
>KQ999347.1:127006-141975 GCA_001598015.1 Dorcoceras hygrometricum | reverse complement strand
AATTACACACATAATGAAAGTAAGAATGCCATATAAAAGAATGCGAATATCATATATAAAGATCGTTTGTACAAGAGTCAATAAAACCCACACGCCACAAGTTGGCTAGTTGGGCATCTACTCTAACAATCTCCCACTTGCCCTAAAGCCAACTACTCATCAGACGCAGTCCCATTGTTTCGCGATGTTTTTTCAAACAACGGTCCAGGCAAGGGCTTCGTAAGTGGATCAGCAACGTTGTCTGCAGAGGCGACTCTCTCAACTGCTATGTCGCCTCTAGCCACAATATCCCGGATTATGTGGTATTTCCTCAGTATGTGTTTGGATCTTTGGTGAGACCTAGGCTCCTTTGCTTGCGCAACGGCACCCGTGTTGTCGCAGTACACCGGGACTTCCAATATTGATTCTCCATCCCATTGACCATGAACATATTCTTAGTCCTTCTCAAGTACCAAGAATATCCTTCACGGCCTTCCAATGCATTTGGCTGGGGTTGGCTTGATATTTGCTCATGACACTCAGAGCATAGATTACATCAGGCCTACTAGATATCATATCATACAATATGCTACCTATTGTCGATGCATACGACACACGTGTCATCATCTCTATCTCCTCGTCAGTCTTCGGAGACGTCGAATTTGAAATAGTAACACCATGACACACAGGTAGATGTCCTCTCTTGGACTCCTCCAAAGAGAACCTATTAAGTATGGTGTCGATGTAGGTCACTTGGGTGAGTCCGAGCATCCCTTTTGATCTATCTCTATAGATCTTAATTCCTAGAATTTAGGATGCTTTCACCTAAGTCCTTCATCGCAAAATTTCTAGAGAGCCATACCTTTTGTTGACTGCAGCATTCCTACGTCATTCTCAATGAGTAGAATGTCATCAACGTAAAGTACAAGGAACGTCACAACGTCCTTTATCAAATTCCTATACACGCACGGTTCCTCCAAGCACTTGACAAAATCAAATTCCTCAATCATTTCGCCAAATCTCAGGTTCCAACTTCTTGATGCCTGCTTGAGACCATAAAATAATCTCCGAAGCTTACATACCTTATGTTTGCTTTCAACAGATGTGAGTCCCTCAGGCTGCGTCATACAGTTTTCTTCCTTAATGTTTCCATTAAGGAATGTAGTCCTCACATCCATTTGCCATACTCATAGTCATACCATGAAGCTATGGCTGCAGTTTCCTTATGGATTTGAACATAGTGACTGGTGAAAAAGTTTCATAAAAGTCAACAATTTGCCTTTGAGTGTAATATTTTGCCACCACTCGTGCCTTTGAAGGTCAGTACCTTACAATTAGGCTCAAGTTTCCTTTATAGATCAATTTACATCCTATAGGAACGATTCTTCCAGGAGGATCTACTAAGGACCAAACTTGGTTTTTGCGCATGGCTTCTATTTTAGACTGCATGGCTTCAATCCATAATGTAGAATTAGCATCAGAAATTACCTCCTTGAAGTTCCTTGGATCGCATCCAACGTCAGGATCATCTTGCTCCTCTTCAAGTAGGAAACCATATCGGACAGGAGATCTAGGAACCCTTTTGGATCTCCTAGGAGCATGTCTCAATGATTGGTTCTTGAGGTGTGGTCGGTACAATACTCGCTTCGGTTAATCTGGAATTTCTTTGAGTTCTATCTCTTTTCTTCTCTATCCAGTAGAAAATCCTTATCCAAGAAGTGGAATTTTGGAAATAAACACTTTTGTTTCTGTGGAATGATAGAAATAGTTTCCAATTGAGTTCTTTGGATGCCCCACGAAGTAATCATAAGATGGATCGATTATCCAACTTATCTTCCACTGTCTGCTTCACGTACGTAGGACATCCTCATATTCTCAAGTACGAGTACCTGTGAGGTTTGCTCATCCATATCTCATATGGAATCCTTTCCACTGCTTTAGTACGTAAATTTTTCAACAGCAATACCGTCGTTCAGGCGCATAACTCTATAACATGGGTGGAACCTCAGTAAAGCTCATCATAGATTAAACCATGACCATCAGGGTTCGATTACAATGCTCCGCTACACCATTTTGTAGTGGTGTCCCTAGAGGTGTTAACTGTGAGAGAATCTCGTTCTCTTTTGGATAATCTAAAACTCTGTACATAAGTATTCCCCACCTCGAGCTTTAATACTTATTCCCAATGGGTTTCTACTTCAATCTTGAATTCCTTGAACCTTTCAAAGGATTCAGATATATATTTCATTAAATATAAATACCTCATGCCACGAGTAGTCATCAGTAAAGGTAATGAAATAGGTGTGCCCATATTTAGTACCGATACTAAGTGGGCCACACACATCTTTATAGATCAAATCCAACAGTCCATACGCACACTTAAGCTTTCCTCTAAAAGGTGTTTTAGTCATTTTCCCTTTTAGACAGGACTCACAAGTATGGAGGGAGTTGATGTAAGATATTTCAAACATCTCCTTTCCCACTAACTTGTTCATCCTTCTTGGGGATATATGACTTAGCCAAGCGTGCCATAGTTGTGCGGGGTTTTAATTATCACGCTTCCTTTTAACAGTACCCAGCTTGTGGTAGTGGTGCAAACGCCCTCAGACTTGTCCGGCTTGAAAGACCTCGCCTTTGGCTTATGCTGACAGCGCCCCCTTTGGCTGGAAAGAACACTACTTTCCTTCGCCTATGGGCCCCTTCTTCTCAGAGGAAGATGAGCCCATCGGGAGAACATGTTTGTCCTTTTGATGGTTACATCACACGACCAATATGTTGACCAATTCTTCAAGACTGGCCTCAAATTTGTTCATATTGAAGTTAACCACAAAACTATTGAACGCAAGAGGAAGAGAGAGAAGTAATAAATCCACAGACAGCTCATGTGGAAGTTCGAGATCGAGGCTCACCAACTTACCAATAAGCCCAATCATGCGTATCCGATGCTTGTGGACCAAAGTCCTATCTCGCACGTGGCTCATCATGAACTCCTTGGTAGTAGTGTACCTCTTAGCTTGCAGATTCTTTCCAACAGTTCTTTGAGGTGCTGGTGAATGTTAGCAGCATCCGCAGCTTCCTCAAACCTCCTCAGTAGTTCGTTGGACACAGATGCCAACATATAGCACTTGATTTTGAGATCATGGTCCCACCATGTCTCAAGCTTCTTCAGCTCCTCAGAGCTGATGTCAACAGGTTCTTCTTTCAGAGAAGATTTATCTAGTACACATACTAGCTTCTCCGAGGCCAGAATAATCTTGAGGTTCCGTAACCAATCAAGGTAGTTCTCTCCGTAAAGTTTGTTATTATCAGAATCAGTGATAGTGGATTGTGCGTAGTCATGGTAAATATACTGAATTGAAAAACAGACATACATCAATGACTATTCATAATAATTTACTAAGACATAAAACAAGGTCATTTAGTTTGATGAATTACCCTCCCACTATTTTAACAATTTCACCACCTTCTATTGAAATTGGGAAAGCCAGTTTCCTTAGTGGGTACACAGAGTCCAATCAAGAAATCATGGTCCTGAATAATATCAGCCAATCATGATCCTCAAAAGGTAGAGCCCAATTGCAAAGGTGCAACCTCCATGTATTTACCTCACGTCCAGTAATGGCCTAATATTATATGACGCCGACTACTATCACGTGTCATGATGACCCATCAATGTTGAGTTGTAATGGACGGTCACCATAACATCCCCAATAATATGAGCCAACGTCATGGGAGTTCCATCCAACTCACAGCAAGTTGCAATGGCGTGCACAGCTTTCCAACACACAGAACCCCCCCTGTGAGACCCGAAAGTTTAGAAAGATTAATTGAGTTAATTAATCAGATTTTATGAGATTCAGATTTGAGCGTGAACAAATCTGGGTGACCAGCTTTGAGTTGGTATGCTTGGCAAAGCTATCGGGTTTGTTTAAGTCCTGGAATCAGCCTTGGGTAATTTAGAATTGGCGCGGGATCTGTTCAGATGTGATGTTGGTCAGCGCTGAGTGATCGCGTTCAGCAGTGGTGATGGAATCTGTTGTCATTGAGCAGATGTGAGTATGCTAGCGTGTTTTTGTAGCGAGTAGCTAAACTACGTCGTTTGGATTAGTTGGAACGACAGCGTTTTGGTTTAGCGGGCGAGACTCAAATGTGAGTTGCGCTTGTCTTCAGATTCGAGAGAGATCTGAGTGTTTAGAGAGCGATGCGGTTTTGGGTTTCAGATTCTGGTCGCGTTAGTATTTCAGATTTGAGTATCGGGTAATGTGTCCAGATGCGAGAGTGGACTGTGTGTGACGTCGTTTGAGTTAGTCGGGATCTGTTTGGCGTGAGTCATATCTGTTGTGAGATTCAGATCCGAGTGGGAATATCAGCTTTGTACCTTAAGTTGTCTATGGGATCTGTTCAGCAAACTTGAGCAGACTTGGCTATATTAGAGGACTTAGACCCTTTGTCCATTATTGTTTCCCCGACACTTAGAAAATTTCCCGTGAGCAAACTCTGTTGCGATACCCTAGCTACTGCTCACTAAACCTTATCTTCTTCGATTGCCGACGGTAGACTGCTCCAATTGAAGTGAGAGTGGTAGATTTGGGCTCCACTTGCTGAGACGTTTCGTTTGATACCTCCTTTGGAAGCTTGCGTGAAGCTGGAGCGATTCGCGAGACATCTCCCTTGTGTAGTTTGTTAGCATAAGGTCTTATTTCTTCTGCCATTCAGGTAGCTCGTTGGGTAAGTGTAAAGATCCTACCTTATGCTTTGTTTAGAGCCTTCTGTTGTGTTAGAAGGGTAGGACAGATTTGGTTGAGCTCGTAGCTCCCAATTCGTAATTTCTATACTACTGTTCCTGATCTAGTGTCTATGTTTGGCTTAGCAGGTGTGAGATCTGTGTTGCTCGGAACCTTGTTGTAGTAATTGTAGCTCAGAAGACTTGAGGTACGGATGTGAGCTTGTTTTACATCTTTGGATTGAGCATCGGTGATTATGCTTGCTGCTGTGTATGCCTCGCATTGTTTTATATGTTATGTGTTGGACACTTTATAAGTTGCATACACGCATTTATCACATTGAGCTCAGATCTGTTGTAGCAGTGCCTTTTGTGCCTTGTTCTTGAATCTATGTGTACCAGGATGCTTGTTTGAGGACGAGCGGGTAACTCCCGTATACCTCATCTCCCTGCTGGGATCTTTTAGCCACTATGAGCGGAGTGGGCAGCTCCCACATCTCATGAGTTGGGCAACATCGGGTTGAGCTATGTTATGCATCTGGTGCCGTGTGTTGGATACGAGTGGGTAGCTCCCATATGCTCACACACCCCGTGGCCACATCTGTTCGTTGCTATCTGCTTTCGATTGTTGTACAACTTTGAGTTGCCTTCGACATTCTGGCTCCCTGCCATTGGTTGTAGCCTTCTGTTGTACTCATCTGTTCATGCATAGCATTTGCATATTATCTGTTGCTTTCCGCTAGCTGTTTAATATTTCTCTCTGTACTGGGGTTTGACCCCATGTACCTCTAGGGATGGTATTTGTTTTCCTGTGTGTGTTTTCAGGTTACCATGGTTACTCAGCTGGTCGTGGTGTTGACCCAGCTGGAGGTGCCCCAGGAGGTGGTTAGAATGTCCCAGTTAGCATATAGCATATATGTATAAGCACTGATAGCCGGGGGATGCCCTGTGCTTTATTGTATTTCAGTTGTCTTCTTTAGTGCTTGTATCTTTTGAATGTTGTACTGAGTTATTTTAAACTGGGATATTTTGAGTATTGCAGTATTTTAAATTATGTTATTACCAGTCAGACCAAAGAGAAAATGTTAGCCACTATTTTATTGCTTCGCTATGTGTTTGCGTGGTTAAACTCTGTGATTGAGCACGAGGCCTGACATTTTTGGTATCAGAGCTTAAGCTGGGATAAGCTCAATTTCTTTTGATCACACTTGAGTCTAGGCACAGTGTTGCTTGTTGAATGTGCATGACTATGTGATTTATGTGCTATGTGATATATTTGTTGCTGTGTGACCTTACCCTCTTAGGCCTTCGTAGATTCCACCTAGACGTAGGGTAGAGGTAGAGGACAGTTTCAGGAAGAGTCCGAAGGTCAGAACGAGGATGTGCAGCATAGTGTTCCTCGTCATGGATGTGATAGACAGGTTGATTTGGAGGTAGATGAGCTGGCAGCCCGTGTGGACGATATGGAACTGGTGATGGCGAGGTTTCAGCGGATGAATCCTCAGACGTTCAATGGAGATGATCCTAGTTCCGATACTGAGTCCTGGTTGCAGCATATTACTGGGTTGTCCGACCGTGTCAGGTATGATGATGAGTGTAGGCTGAGTTTAGCTACGTTTCAGTTGAGGAGAAGTGCCGAGCGTTGGTGGAGAGGTGCTTCGAGGACTCTAGAGGAGACAGGTGTAGGGATTTCGTGGAGTAGCTTTTGTACTGCCTTTCATCAGGAGTACGTTCCAGAATCTTTTGTGAATGCCAGGGAGCGTGAGTTTGATAACCTGGTTCCAGGTATGATGATGAGTGTAGGCTGAGTTTAGCTACGTTTCAGTTGAGGAGAAGTGCCGAGCGTTGGTGGAGAGGTTGCTTCGAGGACTCTAGAGGAGACAGGTGTAGGGATTTCGTGGAGTAGCTTTTGTACTGCCTTTCATCAGGAGTACGTTCCAGAATCTTTTGTGAATGCCAGGGAGCGTGAGTTTGATAACCTGGTTCAGGGAACTATGTCCATGGGAGAGAATTCCAGGAGATTTTCTTCTCTTCTTGCGTATGTGCCGCATGTTTCTGGTCAAGAGAAGGCGAATAGGAACAAGTTCTTGGAGGGGCTCAATGAGGAGTTGTATTCTTTTGTGTTGGCGGGTTCACCGGCGAGCTATGAGGAAGCGGTGGACAGGGCTATAGACATTGAGGAGGGACTGCTGAATCGTCGGTCGCGTGTTAGGCCGCAAGGGGTGCAAGGTAGTCGTCCCGTGGTTCTAGGGGTGCAACCTTCCCAGTTGGTGCAGTCGTCTCAGCCACCCCAGCAGCAGCAAATAGCCCAACAGTCTGGACACCAGAGGTTTAGGCCTCGTGGTCGCCAGTTCAAGAAGAATTCTGGTTATAGTTCTTCTGGCTCGGGTAGTTCTAGCAGTGGTAGTTCTAATTTTGAGTTTTGTGCCCAGTGTGGAGGAAATCATCCTACAGCGCAGTGTGTAGGTGTGCAGGGTTCGTGTAACGTCTATGGACAGTATGGACACTTTGCGAGAGTGTGTCCTTTGTCTGGATCTCAGCATACCGCCGCTCCACCGGAGGGTCGAGGTGGATTGTCTAGGGGTCATTCTTTTTTGGCTCCGCAGCAGAGGTTGGGAGAGCCTCAGTTTAGGCCGTTTCAGCAGCCTGGTCCTTCGCGGTTTGGACAATCTTCCCATCCCCAGTTCTCAGGACCTCAGTTTTCCCAGGTGAATGCCATGACTAGGGAGCAAGCGGAGGGCACGCCAGGAGGAGGAGTGATCGTAGGCATTTGCTTTGTTTTTGATTTTCCTGCACGTGTGTTGTTTGATACAGGAGCATCACTGTCAGGCCCCGTGCTAATCAACAAAGATTACCGCACAATTAAGCACATAATCACGGAAACGTAAAACAGGGCTTAAAAATTTTTCGAAATAATTTGGGCCTGAACTCAAATCATCATTCAAAATATTCATAATCAAAGTACAAGTTAAATCAACTCATACAAAAACAGGTTACATCAAATATCAAATCAGATATAGATCCCCAAATACATAGCAACACAGGGCATTCCCTGGTTCAATACATAATACAATATATAATAAATAAACTGGGACTCAAGGGAATGGGGATCGACCAGCTGGCGCTCCACTCGGTCCATCTTGGTTACCTGTAGATCCTTAAAATGGGTAACACAGACCCAAAAGACACAAAAGCAGGAAAAGAAATACGAGTTCAAGCCTCAGTACGAAGAGCCATCAAAACAGCAAATCATGCAACATGCTATAAATCAATGCTATGAAATGCATGAGGCTATCAAGGAATCCGTAAATCAAGACCAGTGTATCAACTGGTAAATCAACTCAAGTCGAGCCTCTATACCCACACAGTGTATCTACAGGGGAAATCATCGGTCCGTGATCTTCAGGGCCCGTCAGCCCATCACAGCTCGATGGTCTTCCGAAACGACACTCAGTCGCTCACCACTCCGATGATAGCGTTGGACCTTTCAGGCACGACTCATCAGTCTGCCGGTCACAACGTGGCTCTCAATCAGGTCATCAATCAATTAGAAGGCTCAAGATGTATGCATGTATGCCAATAAATTCATATCTGATCTCTACATGCCCAATTTACGCAAAACAGATCATACAATCAATCAATTCATCAAGTCTGCTTCACGTAAACACACAACAGCAGTCAAACAGATTTCATAACATGAAATATAGCCATGATCATGCTAAAAGATGTTAAGAACTGCTCCAATTCGTACCTCACAGCTTCAATATACCTCAACAGATTTCTCAAAGGCACGGCAGAACTCAGCCTAAGCAAATAAGCTTTCTCCTGACCTCCTCAACCTCGGCAGAAGCTATCCTGTACCTTAAATCTGTTACAACATCTAATATATATCAGCTCAACACTAAGTCGAATCCTCTTAGTACCTACGGTCGAGAACTAAATTCCAGTTCTACCGTTCTACACAGGATTAACAGCTGAAACTAAACTTAAAACTAGTTGGAAACACTTACTCAAGCTTCCAGAAGAACCAAAGAACACACTGTTCAGATCTCACGAAAGCTTCGAACAAACAGGTTCTTCGCGCTTCTCTCCAACGCCGACTCAGGTCTCCTAGCAAGTATCAATCGAAAGAGAAACTCAAGGAGAATCCAACACCACCAATCTCGTTCAAAACAACGGCTGGAATCGACAGAAATCTAAGGAAGAAATGTTCGGGTGAACAGTAGCTATCGAGAGTTTGAAGATGGAGATAAGAAATATCGGGTGGAAAATGCTCTAAGTGTCGTTCAACACATATATATATAAATCTCCATACAACAACTGCTGTTTCCCCTAAACCAGACTTCAGGTAATGCTACAGTAGAAATCTTACAACTGAATCCATGTTTCTTCTCAACGGGAACAGTCGACACCAACAGACTTTGCACTTCAATTACACAACCTCAAACGACGCCGTACCAACTAATCAAAACGACGCCGCAGCGCTCCAACAGCTGAGAACACTCTCGAAACAACCAATAGCTGAAACGCTAAATAACTCAAACGACGACGTATTAGGGTTCCCGCTAACAAAGGTAAAACGACGTCGCCTCACTACCAGCAGCTGGTCACTCAAACCAACAGCTGATCACTCGACTGAATCAAATCCCTCACAAAGGCAACGGCTGATTAGTGCTAGAACATCAGCAGTCAACTCAGCTGTTGACCAACACTTGACAGCTGCTCGCACACGCGTTAACGCTAACTTCTGCTTCCCGCTACACACTCACTGTTGAGTTGACTAGCGTTGACATCTGAATACGCCACTGCTGAAGTACAAACAGCTGAATGCTCATGCAACTCACTGCTGACTTCCTCACGTAATAGCTCACAACTGATCACGCTACTACTGAAATACCAACAGCTGAATTGCCCGCAAGCCTTCGCATAAAAACGCTGCTGGCTTTACTTCTCCCAGCGATAAACCTTGCTGCTGAAACACTACTGGGATCATTTCCTGCTAGCAAAATGCAACTGCTGAACTTCAATTCCAAAAGTCTGAACTTCACAAACCAAACTTCACTACAATTCCTCAAAATCTGAAATTCGAAATCCCTAAAATCTCATGACTAATCCTAAGAAAAACTGATTAATCACTATTCGAATTTCTCAATCCTCACAATCACATTCGTTTATTGCTGATGCATTTGTAGTTTGAGCATGTTTTGCATAACACTACTTTGTGTGATGTTGTATCTGTCCCGCAAGCCTTCGCATAAAAACGCTGCTGCGTTACTTCTCCCAGCGATAAACCTTGCTGCTGAAACACTACTGGGATCATTTCCTGCTAGCAAAATGCAACTGCTGAACTTCAATTCCAAAAGTCTGAACTTCACAAACCAAACTTCACTACAATTCCTCAAAATCTGAAATTCGAAATCCCTAAAATCTCATGACTAATCCTAAGAAAAACTGATTAATCACTATTCGAATTTCTCAATCCTCACAATCACATTCGTTTATTGCTGATGCATTTGTAGTTGAGCATGTTTTGCATAACACTACTTTGTGTGATGTTGTATCTGTTGCGACTCCTGCCGGCGCGAGCCTGTACTCCCAAGAGATTTTGTTGAACGACATTCTTAGGTTTGGAGAGATTGTGTTGTTAGCCATCCTGATCAGGCTAGTGATGTGGGATTTTGATTGTATAGTGGGAATGGACGTGTTGTCTAGCTATAGGGCCACTGTGGATTGTTTTCATGGCGTTGTGCGATTTAGGCTCCAGTCTGACGAGAAATGGAATTTCTACGGCCAAGATTCCCAGTCGAAGATTCCTTTAGTCTCTGCGATGGAGATGCTTAGCCTCTTGTCGTTAGAGAACGCTGGTTTTATGATCTATGCCTTAGATGCGTCTTCTTCTTCGAGCGTAGAGCTTAGTAAGGTTCCCGTTGTTCGACATTTCCCGGATGTGTTTTTGGAGGAGATTCCTGGTTTTCCTCTGAGGAGGGAGATAGACTTAAGAATTGAGTTGGTACCTGGTACAGCCCCGATCTCGAGAGCTCCGTATCGTTTAGCTCATGCTGAGTTGAGGGAGCTTAAGGTTCAGCTTAGTGATTTGCTGGAGAAAGGTTTCAATAGGCCTAGCATGTCCCCATGGGGAGCGCCTATTTTGTTTGTTAAGAATAAGGACGTGTTGATGAGGATGTGTATCGACTTTAGGCAGTTGAATAAGGCGACAATGAAGAATAAGTACCCTTTGCCCAGGATCGATGACTTATTTGATCAGCTTCAGGGTTCGGCTGCATTTTCTAAGATCGATTTGCGTTCGGGGTACCATCAGTTGTGCATCCGAGAACAATATTTTGAGAAGACAACGTTTTGTACGAGGTACGGGAATTATGAGTTTCTAGTTATGCCTTTTGGTTTGACGAATGCCCCCGCAATTTTCATGGACTTGATGAATAGAGTATTTAGAGAGTTCATCGATCAGTTTGTGATTGTGTTTATCGATGACATCTTGGTGTACTCTAAGACTCCATTGCAGCACAAAGAACATTTGAGGCTGGTTCTTCAGACGCTACGAGACTCGCAGCTGTATGCTAAGTTCTCCAAGTGCGAGTTTTGGTTAGACCGAGTGGTGTTTCTGGGTCATGTGATTTCAGTTGATGGTATTTCTGTGGATCCCAGTACGGTTGAGGCTGTTGTTAACTGGGAGCGTCCCAAGAATGTTTCTGAGATTCGTAGTTTCTTGGATTTGGCTGGCTAATATCGGCAGTTTATAGAGGGATTCTCTAGTATAGCTAAGCCAATGACGCAGTTGACTCAGAAAGACAAGAGGTTTGTGTGGACTGAGCAATGCGAGAATAGTTTTCTATTGCTCAAAGAGAAGCTAACTACTGCGCCTGTGTTGGCTTTGCCGTGTGGTTCAGGTTGTTTTGTAGTTTGTGCAGATACTTCCTTGAATGGATTGGGTTGTGTGTTGATACAAAATGGTCGAGTCATTGCGTATGCCTCTCGGCAGTTGAAATCACATGAGACTCGTTACCCAGTTCATGATTTGGAGTTAGCAGCAGTGGTTTTTGCTTTGAAGATTTGGCGTCACTACCTGTATGGTGAGCAATTTGTGGTGTACTCCAACCACAAGAGTCTGTAGTATCTGTTTTCTGAGTCAGATTTGAACATGAGACAACGTAGATGGATGAAGCTGCTTAAAGATTTTGATTATGAGATCAAATATCAGCCTGAGAATATGAATGTAGTTGCTGATGCATTGACAGAAAGGCTCAACTGGCGATGCTGGCTTTATCCAGCTAAGGATTTTGTTGTGGTGTCTTCTTTTCAAGTTGAGACACAGATTGTTGCTAGCATTAGAGCAGCTTAGAGGACCGATCCATCCATCCATGAGCTGAAGCTGAAGGTGAGAGATGGACAGTTGGAAGACTATTCCGTCTCTTCAGATGGTTGCTTGAGGTTTTGAGGCAGGTTGTTTGTGCCAAATCTGATCGATTTTAAGGAAGAGATCTTGAGAGAAGCGCACTGTAGTAGATACAGTGTCCATCCTGGTGCAAGAAAGATGTATCATGCCTTGAAGCAGCATTACTGGTGGGCAGGTTTGAAGAGTGATGTTGCTGATTTTGTAGTCTGTTGTCTGAATTTTCAGCAAGTCAAGGCTGAGAGAATGATACCTGGTGATTTGTTGCAAAGCTTAGAGGTACCCCAATGAAATTGGAAGCACATAGCTATAGATTTTGTGACGCATTTGCCTCGTTCCAGCAGAGGTGATGCTGTGTGGGTTGTCATAGACAGATTGTCGAAGTCTGCGCACTTCATTCCCTACAACATGACTTATTATTTGACGAAGATGGCGAAGCTGTACGTAGATTTCTTGGTGCGTTTGCATGGTGTGCCTGATTCGATTGTTTCAGATCGTGATCCTTGATTTATTTCCAGGTTTTGGAAGAGTTTGCAAACAGCTTTGGGAACTAGATTGGCGATGAGTACAGCGTATCATCCCCTAACAGATGGCCAATCTGAGAGGACTATCCAGATTTTAGAGGATATGTTGAGAGCTGTTGTGATGGATTTTAGTGGTAGCTGGCAAGATTCGTTGTCTTTGGTTGATTTTTCCTACAATAACAGCTATCAGGTCACAATTGGGATGGCACCATTTGAGGCTTTGTATGGCAGGAAGTGCAGATCGCCTGTATGTTGGGAAGAAGTGGGGGAGAAGCAGCTGTCTTCTCCAGAGTTTGTGCAGCAGATGAGAGATCAAGTGGATCTGATTCGCCAGCGAATGAAAGCTGCACAAGATCGCCAAGCGAGTTATGCGAATAAGAGGCGTAGGACTTTAGAATTTGAGGTTGGTGATCTGGTTTTTCTGAAAGTTTCTCCTTTCCGTAGTGTTATGAGATTTGGTCTCAAGGGAAAGTTGGCTCCTCGTTATGTTGGACCTTATGAGATTGTTGAGAGAATTGGTTCTTTGGCTTATCGACTGTTGTTGCCACCAGATTTGTCCTCCTTGCATGATGTGTTTCATGTTTCGATGTTGAGGAAGTATGAGCCAGATCATTCGCATGTGTTGAGAACTGACGAGGTGGAGCTAGATCGGACTTTGAGTTATGTTGAGTATCCCTTACAGATCTTGGATAGAAAAGAGAAACAGCTGAGGAACAAGATCATTCCCTTGGTAATGGTCCAGTGCAGCAAGCATGGTAGAGAGGAAGCTACGTGGGAACTGGAAGAAAAGATGCAGCGAGAGTGGCCTTCTGTTGTAGTGAGCGCTGGATCAGATTTCAGTAGCTAGTTTGTTCCTTGTTGATCTTCCAGTGGTTTTCCCAGTTATATTGAACTCTTGATTTTGTTGAGTTTCTGTTCAGATCCGGAGTTGTTTGATTTCGAGGACGAAATCCTGTTTTAGTGGGGGAGAGATGTGAGATCCGAAAGTTTAGAAAGATTAATTGAGTTAATTAATCGGATTTTATGAGATCCAGATTTGAGCGTGAACAAATCTGGGTGACAAGCTTTGAGTTGGTATGCTTGGCGAAGCTATCGGATTCGTTTAAGTCCTTGAATCACGCTTGGGTAATTTAGAATTGGCGTGGGATCTGTTCAGATGTGATGTTGGTCAGCGCTGAGTGATCGCGTTCAGCAGTGGTGATGGAATCTGTTGTCGCTGAGCAGATGTGAGTACGCTAGCATGTTTTTGTAGCGAGTAGCTAAAATACGTCGTCTGGATTAGTTGTAACGACAACGTTTTGGTTTAGCGGGCGAGACTCAGATGTGAGTTGCGCTTGTCTTCAGATTCGAGAGAGAGCTGAGTGTTTAGAGAGCGACGCCGTTTTGGGTTTCAGATTCTGTTCGCGTTAGTATTTCAGATTTGAGTAGCGGGTAATGTGTCCAGATGCGAGAGTGGACTCTTTGCGACGTCGTTTGAGTTAGTCGGGATCTGTTTCGCGTGAGTCATAACTGTTGTGAGATTCAGATCCGAGCGAGAATATCAGCTTCGTACCTTAAGTTTTCGGTGGGATCTGTTCAGCAGACTTGAGCAGACTTGGCTATATTAGAGGAATTAGACCCTTTGTCCCTTATTGTTTCCCCGACACTTAGAATATTTCCCGTGAGCAAACTCTGTCGCGATACCCTAGCTACTGTTCACCGAACCTTATCTTCTTTGATTGCCGACGGTAGACAGATCTGATTGAAGTGAGAGTGGTAGCGTTGGACTCCTCATGCTAAGACGTTTCGTTTGATACCTCCTTTGGAAGCTTGTGTGAAGCTGGAGAGATTCGCGAGACATCTCCCTTGTGTAGTTTGTTAGCATAAGCTGTTAGAGTAGATGCCCAACTAGCCAACTTGTGGCGTGTAGGTTTTTATAGACTCTTGTACAAATAGTCTTTATATATGATATTCGCATTTACTTATATGGCGTTCTTTACTTTCATTATGTGTGTAATGATTTACAATTGCGTTGAGTAAAGACCTCGAATGCATTGAAGCGTATGTTAGATGTGATAGTGGGTATGACGGCTATCATGAAACACATCTAATAGTCGCTGTGTATTCTGAACATGTTCCTAGTCGATTGGGCCGTCAAAAATTTACAATTGCGTTGAGTAAAGACCTCGAATGCATTGAAGCGTATGTTAGATGTGATAGTGGGTATGACGGCTATCATGAAACACATCTAATAGTCGCTGTGTATTCTGAACATGTTCCTAGTCGATTGGGCCGTCAAAACGAGGATAAGGCCGCCCGAGTTCGAGACCAGTATCTGCGATGCGAAGTACCA